>CAJQUW010014467.1:0-39435 GCA_907163375.1 Prostheceraeus crozeri
CGAATTTTATATGTATGTAATCCATTGAGCGCTCTCTATAAATTGGTGGAATTTGTAAATTTCATTTCTGCTCCAGTTGGGAGTTATCTCATTCGGAAGATATTTGTGCCCACATTCTTGTGAATTGAATTCATTCGCGTTTGTGTACAGATTTCTTGTGCTACATTGGATTTCCGCAGTGTCCACGATAGTTATTTCTGGTTGCATATCAATAATCAGCTATTTTTCACATTGCCGGCCTGTACAACGTGCAACGTTGGCGTGACGTTAAGGTCACATGCAGGGGCGTATTGCGCCCGATTCCTCAAGGGGGCACAATGCAATAGTGTAAAATTTGATAGACTAAGTAGTCACAGTGAAATATGTACCCGTACTGCTACTCATTTTTGCATGATAAAAAGGTAATATCAATAATATCAAGAGGTGAAATAATATCCAAAGTTGTGCTAACATAAATAATATCAAGAGGTAAGATAATATCCAAAGTTAAAAAGGAAATAGTAGGTTTTATTCAATTTTGATTGTAGTGTAGTCCTACTTTTTGTAGTAACCGTATCTATCTATACGTATTGATAGTTTAATGAAAAGCAGTTGATTAAAACATACGTTAATTGAAATTAAGAACATAATCTGATTGGAGAACATGATTAACCAATATAATAACTATGATTAACGTCGATCACACATATTCCAAAACACGTCTCTAATTCTCGTCACGTCTTCTTTTTGATTTCTTTAGGTTTCTGATGCAATAATTAGGATATCTCTCAAACGATCTTGATCAATTGTGGTCCGTAGCGCCGATTTTACGAATTTCAATGAGCTGAAAGAACGTTCACATGATACTGATGTAACCGGCAAGGTCATTGCTAATCGATCAAGTATATTCAGATTAGGGTATGTTGCCGTCATCTTGTTGTCAATCATCAATAGCAAATAAACAGACTGTAAGTTTTCACAAGCAGAAATATCTGATACAGACTTTTCATTGCAAAATAGTTCATATTCAGATAATGCAGCTTTGTATTGGATATCTTCTCGATAGATTTTGCTGAGAGTTGCAAATTCTTTCAATTGTCCTTTTGACGGTTGTAATAATGAAGACAGAGACCTTAAAATAGGCATTGAGCTGTCAGGAAACGGAATATCGAGTGTGTTATGGATCAGATCAAATAATTCGTAAAAGAATGAAACTCTGAGTATGTCTTTCTCATCTCAGAAAACGATTCTATGCCCGCATTTTCGTCAACGGTTCGAAAAACTTTTATCTTCTCTCAGAAAATGGGGTTTCTGCCCTCTCGGCCAACAACAACGCTTTGTCCCAAAACATATCAAACACCTCTTCATTGCGGTACGAAAGGATTTGCTTTTTCAGTGATTCAAGCTGTGAGCAAGCTGCAGTGAGATCAAAGAGAAATGTTTTTGACACAACATTGATCAAGCTCGAAACATCTTCCAGCACAGTAAGGCAACACACAAATTGGAAATTAAAGCTGTTGAGCATCATCATAGCAGTGCTACTTGAATCTGCATCGCAACTATCCCCATCGCGAATTTCTACGAGTGTCGCTCGTATGGCGACAGTGTTTTGGACTCTAATTTGAACTGGAAATCTCACTTCAACATCGTTTCTAAGAAAGCATCCTCTAGACTGTTCATGCTACGTCAGCTTAAGCCTTTTTTGACAAAAAGTGAATTGATTTTAGTTTTCAATAACTGTATACGAAGCATTCTCGAATATGCAGCTCCTCTTTTTGTTGGCCTAGGTGAAACTCTCAGCCAAAACCTTGAAAGGATTCAATCTCGAGCTCATTCAATCATTTGCGGATCTTCCTCTTGCGTGTGTGCAGACTTTGTTCCGTTAAGTTATCGCCGCTCGATGATTGGATTTAAACTGTTCATGGCACTGATTACCAATGACGACCATCCTCTGAACCACATGTCGCCGTTTCCTTTGAAGCATTCCAGGGGTTTTCGACTTCCAGTCTGTAAGAGTGCTCTACGAGACAAGTCTTTTTTGATTACTATGATTCGACTTTATAACAGTGACTTCCCTCTCTCTGATAGTTTGATTTATTTAACTTTTCATTAACTTTCTTTTCACTCTGTTCTTGTTATAGTTCATAATTTTTGTGCTAACATTTTTCAAAACATTGTAAAATTTTGCCTCACGATTATCATTATTGAGGCTTATTGGTATCAAATAAACGGTTATTGTTATTATTATTTTCCAACACGACATGACAATTACCTGCCCGTGTCGCCCAACGCGTTCCACTAAGTGAAGGCAGTGCTCTTGGTCTACTGCGCGCGACAGCATGTAGGTAGATCGTCTTCGGCATCTTCGGATATAGTTTTTTGAATTGCTGCAAATAGCCCATGTCGCTTGCTCGATCCTTCAATAAATCGCTGCAACTTATCCAAAAGACCAAAAAAGTTTCTCGTTGTTATGTTTTTTGAGCAGGCATCAACCACAACGAGATTAACGCGATGCGCATAGCAATGAACGAAGTATGCAAGAGGCGAGAGCTGCTTCAAGCGTGTCTGGACACCTGTATATATCCCCGACATTACGGAACAGCCGTCATAAGACTGACCACTAAGGTTAGTCACGGACAAACCATGCAATTGCAAAAGTTGTGTTGTGAATAGATTAGTTAAAGTCTCTGCATTAGTTAAAGTCTCTGCATTTACATTTTTTGTTACATTTGTTACATTTTTTGTTTACATTCTTTTTTCAATGATATTTTCTGCACAGGCAGATATGAGTTCAGTTTGTGATTGTGGTGAAGTATAGGACGGATAACCCTTAGGATTTAGTGTGGATTTCTGAAGATGCTGCGACAAGGACTCATTCCATCGCCCTACCAAATGAACAATCTCAAGAAAAACAAATCTCAGAAAAACGCAGAAACACAAGATTCATCATGTCCTCTGAATGGCAAACGTAGCCTGCCTGAAGTAGATGTAATATCAATCAAAATGGGCAATGGTTCATATCGATTATCTTTGTCTTGATTTTTGGTTGCTGTCTGCTTTTTATGCTCAGCTGACAATTGATCGATAACACTGTCGCTATTGATGATATCATGCCAGCTCTTCATATTTTCAATGTGAAGAGTCGACATAGAATGCTTATCGAAACCCCTTCCTGTCTCTAATGCTTTTGACTATTTCGAAAGCCTAGTGTAGTGAATGTCGGATCACATTTTATTGATTTGAATATTCGTCACGGAAAACAGAAGGCCGCGTCCTTCGTTAAATCATATTCTAGCCAAGACCGCTCATCGTACCAGTCATTGCGAAAACTCCTGTTTCGACTACCAAATTTCGTAGATGGATAGATAAAGTCACGCTGTGGTCTAACAGGTCCTTTCTTCAAATATTCAATGTAAGACACAGTGTCATTAGGATTGGGTACTCGAAATAGCCTAAGATTGTCGCGCTTACTTGGAATAGATTCATTGACAGAAGCAGTTTCTTTCGGACTGTTTGATGATGTCACCGATGAAGTTTTGGTAGATGTTGAAATTGATAGTTTGACGTCACTTTTACTCTTTAGAACGACGAATTTATCCATGCCGTAGTGTTGAGCACTTTGGATGAGCAGATTAAGTAAACAGCATAGTACACACGTAGCACTGTCAGAATATGCGAAAGGTGAATTTCAAAGGAACTCAACCATTACTGCTTGTATTTTTACATTCTGGATGACTGTATTGAATATAACCCGATGCAGCACAATCAGCTCGTCTGTGATTGGCTGATGACGGTGCTTGGGGAAATTAACTAAGGAATCTGATTCCGTGGTAGAAACACTCAGTGGTAGAGTGCGTCATCTCGTTAAGTTAATGATGATGACACTAATGTACACAAGACAGGAAACATATCACAATAACGCACATGTAACCAGAATAACCCACGTGCCCCCCGTGCCCCGATGGCACGACGCCCCTGGTCACATGTTAAATTTCATTTGTGGACTCATTGTGTTCCGAATCGCTTTTCTTCTGTTAGTTGCTATTCTTAGGATAAGCAAGTGTCACAATAAAACTGTTGGTAGTGATAGCTTGGTGTAGGGGTAACGATTTTGTGTCGTGGCTAGAGTTTTGGCGTTCGAAACCCGCTTCAACTTTTACAATGGTTACTCCGAGTAGAAGAAACACACGCTCTAATACTGCATCGAACGTTCTCACCATCAACGACGCAAGAGAATTAATGAACACACTAAAAACAGAAATCCTCGCCTACATGAAGTCCGAAATAAGTGCAGTCAACGCTAGTCTTACAGAGATACATAATGAGAACAAGTGTATGTAAAAAGAGTTAAAGACATTCAAAGATAAACTGACCTCTCATGGTGATGAAATCAAGTTTATAAAAGGGGAATTGTTCAATCTTCCGACGATGATTTCAATGAAATCGAGGAAAGAAATTTCCGCCTCAACAATGTTATTGTATCTGGAATCAAAGAACTTGAAGGAACTCTGGAAGAAAGGAAAACTCACGGTAAAGATGCGTTTGTCAACATGCTTAATGAAGTTAATTCAAAAGATGTAATTTTGCATGATGTTATTGGTTTTCATCGCATCGGTCGAACCAAATCTGATAGACCACGTTTGCTAAAAATTATTTCTCGTAATTCTGAATCAAAGAAATGTCTCCTAAAAAAAGCGAAACATTTAAGAAATTCTGAACGATACAAAACAGTGTTCGTCAATCCTGACAGGACATATGCTGAAATTACAGAATTTCGGAGACTTCGTAGTGAATTGAATGAGAGGAGAGCAAATGGTGATGATGTAGTTATTTATGAACAACGTGTTATTCAGAGATCAAATGTTCGATCAGCGCCGATCTCAAATAATTTTTTGTGATGGATATTATTGTTTCTTTTCGTAGACAAACATTTCCCATTGTGCTACTGTTGAACGCTCGGTCAATTTTTCCCAAATTTGACGAGTTATATGTGTTAGTTGCTTTAGTAAAACCTGGCTTGGTAGTTGTAACAGAATCTTGGCTTCATTCCGACTTAAATGATGACATGATTAAACTGCGTAGCTACAATTTGTACAGATGTGATAGACTTGGGCGTGTTGGCGTCGGTGTTTGTGCATGGATCGCTACTGACCTACGCTGTGATGTTTCATGTTGTTCTCATCCCCGCACGATCGAATTTTTGGCACTGAAAATTTGTAAATTAAATCTTTTTGTCGTTTGTGCATATGTACCACCAAATCTGAGAGCAAGTGATCGTAATGTTATCTACGAATTTTTTGTTGGTGTAATTGACAGTGAATTATCAGTAAACCCAGACTTGAAACTTATGATTTGCGGAGATTTTAATGATATGGATAGATCCATTTTTTCGGAACAATTTTCACTTGTAGATTCTGTAAAACGTCCCACTCGGCTGAACTCTATTCTTGACCAAATATGGATTAGTTCTGATTTATATGATATTTACCAAGAAGATGCTTGTATTGGTCTTCCACTTGGTTCGCCTGACCATAACTCTGTTTTGCTGTTTGATAAAAAATTTGATAATTCTTCATCCAGATTGGTCAAAGTCTGGGATTTTCGTAAGTCACACATGGATGATTTTCAATATCTCCTACCAATTACAGACTTCAACTCTATTATTGTTGATGACTATTGTGTTGATAAAATGTGTTGTATTTATTATTATTATTTGCAAGTTGCTATGTCATTTATTCCATCCAGTTTTGTGTTGATGACAGACAAGGATAAACCTTGGGTTACACCTCTTCTGAAATCATTGATAAACAAGCGTTGAAATGCTTTCCGCAGCAAACAATGGGAATTATACCATCATTACAAAGCAAAAATAAAAGATGAAATACTGAAATCAAAATATGCATGGTCGCAGCGGCAATTGCAGTCAGCGAAAAATGCTTGGAAAATTGTCAACGAAGTTCGTAGTAAAGTTGACAAGACCGCCTTCCATAATTTGATAATGGACTATGGTGGTCTAGGGGGCTTGATTTCTGCAGTTCACGTCGAGATGTGTAATAACTTCAATTACGACCACGAAGTCGGCAGTCCCACGTTTCAGAATGATGCATGGATTTTTACACCGACAGTCTATGACGTGCAACCATCCTTGACTCATCTACCTGTTTATAAATCTGTTGGCTGTGACGGCATTCCCAATCGTATTCTACGTGATGGCGCTATCTGGCTTTCTTTCCCACTCCATCAGATTTTTATCACGTCAGTTGAGTCTCGAACTTTCCCCTCGTGTTGGAAATTGGCTGATGTTGTACCCGTGCCCAAATGTAAGAGACCCACTGTTCATGACTTTCGACCGATATCTGTTACCCCAGTCATCAGCAAGATATCTGAACGTCTTGTTCTCAATTCTGTCATGCCACAGATTGTCCAATTGTATGGTCCCCATCAATATGCCTTCAGACAATATTGTTCTACAGAAAGTGCGTTGATCAAAATTCATGATAGTATCACCGCATATCTTGATATACCAACCACGAAAGCAATGAGGCCATCCTGTTTGGGTTTAACGAAGGCATTCTATAAATTGAATCACAACTCCTTGCTAAACCATTTCATTGACGGCAATGCTAATCAAGGCTTTATTACATGGCTGCAAAGTTATTTGGATAGCCACACTCAACGTGTCAAATTGAATGGTATTTATGGTCCCACAACAAAAATACCATCAGGAATTCCCCAAGGGTCCGTTTTAGGCCATTTTCTTTTCACTGCCTTCATGGGGTCTTTGCGCGTGTCACAAGAATCATTCATGGTTATTTACGCTGATGATGTTACTCTCATTGAGCCAATTTCTCGCGATCTGATACCGAACAATCAGGGGCATGTACAAGAATGGATTGATATCAAGAGGATGAAACTAAATCTCTAAAAATCCTCGCGGATGATTTTCTATCATGGAGAACAATTTGACGATTTATATATCCATCTATCAAAGTTTCAGATACCGTGAAAATTTTGGGTGTTCATTGGAGCAAGAATTTAACATGGGATCTTCATTTCAGAGAAAATTTTGAAACTTGCTTCGCAAAGACTGTACGTAATTCTAACGCTAAAGCCGCTTGTTCCTTCTGACCAGCTTGTCATTGTGTATAATTCACTGATTTGTAATCTTTTACTCGATGCCGTTCCTCTGTTTTCTTGGCTTCCAAAATCCATCGAGCTAAAATTACAAAGATTTCATAATCGTGCTCACCGACTGATTTGCGGTAAAGACTGCACGTGCAACAAGTTTCCCTTGTTTTCTATGGTTCTGAAAGACTGTGCATCTTCAGTTTTCAAGAAATGTGAAGTAAACGAGGAGCATCCTCTGCATCATTGAATCCTCCTCGAATGTTACGTAGCGGTCATTTATGTCCAAATGTTAAAACTGCCACAAGACTCCATTCATTCATACCTTGGATGTGTTGTCATGAATGAAACCATGTAGTATTTTCCAATTGTGTGACAGTGTTCTCTTTCACTTTTTCTCCGGTTTATTGTATCTGACTTATTTTGTGACTTGTATTTTGTGTATTTATTGACTTTCAATATCAGAAATAGACACTTACTTAATATTTTGAAAAGAACGAAATATGGTGACTTTGAATGATTTTGAGACTTGCTTATGACTTTGTTGATTTTGCTGCCCTTATGGCCTTCTTATTTGCCACTGTCATCAAATCATTCTCATTTGTACCGTCTTATTTGGCAAATAAAAAATTATTATTATTATTGTCATCGAAATGTTTCTTTGCAAGTTCTGTTGCTGAGTCTTACTAGATGTTTTGAGTAAAAGGGGAAGCCATAGACAAATCATGCGGACGAATGGGTCGGTGCTGAACGGGCAGTGCAGTAGATTTGGAATTGGGGCTCAAAAGGTTAATATCGATATTTTGGCATTTTCATTATAATTAGTGATTTTTTGATTTAATGACTTTCTGAATGCAATTCATCTTCATCAACACAAACATGACAAGGATGTGAAGAAAGAACAAAAGGCACAATTGACCGCAGAATACAAATTCTATTCAAACGCATAAGTGACTATATATTTTTTATGTCTACTAACTTACATTATTGCGAAGCAAGTCACTAAATAAAGGCTTCCAGGCTGACGGGAAGTGTGCATGCCTTAGTTCATTGCAACAAATTAGATTGGTTCAGAGTGCAAAGCTCGTCACGAAGTTTTAAGATAGACCGATTGCTTTAATTACTGAATAGTATTACGTACAATACGTGTGTGAAGTTAGCGCAACCACTCAGCGCAACCATTTTTATTTCGACTGTGCCACTCCCAAACATCACCTCAACCACACAATCCGGGACCGCTGATAATGTGCCACGACTCAGTTTCACGAAATTCAGTCTACTTTGGCCATGAAAATTCAAATTTCAAATTGGTTGCGCTGTGAAGTTGGCGCAACCAATCTTTCCGACTTTCATGAAATCGGTACATCAAGCAACAAAGCCTATCACAAACGATGAAATGTTCATGTCTTGTTATGTGCCAGGCAAAAAATTTAATAAAACAACCAATCTGCATGTAAAAAATCAAATTTTAATAACTTTTTATATGATGGTGTGAAGTTTGAGCAACCAATTTTCAAATCAATATTACTCAGCACCCAAGTCGTTATATATCAAATAAATCACACCAGCGGGTGTGCCAGGTCAATATTCATCAGAATCAATCAAATCTAGTCATTCACTCGCTCAATAACAAAATATTCAACATCAAAAGCACATGCCAAAGTTTATAATTGACTAATGAACATTCAACGCAGCCATTTTTTATTTCGAATGTGCCACTCCTGAAATATACAATTTGGTGTCGCTGATTATGTGCCACGCATCAGTTTTACCAAATTCGGCCTCCTTCACTCGCAAAACTCAATTCAAAGTTCAAAAACAACAATTCCAACGCAACCACTTTTCACCTTCAAATTGCTCAGCTCAGACAACGTTTCACATCAAATGAATAGCAGCATTGGGTGTGCCGGGTCAATATTCATCAGAATGGACCATCTGCATCATCAAAAAATCACTATTAAGGAGTTGCAGAAATATTTCAGAAAAAATGTCAAATATTTTGATTTTCTTCGTCACGTGACCAATAATACATAATATGACAATTTCAGCTAAGTTTCTTCTATCAAATGTTTTGTAAATAAAATTTCATATAAATTATCAATTAACCCTATCAGGACCGGCGATTTTTAGCGTCGTAGGACCGGGGGGTTGCCCCCTCAAATTATCCATGTTCCGATGGATGAAACTGTTTGAAAGTAGGGTTACTACATATTTCGAGTCTCCTTTTTAGAATGGTAGCATCTATTTTGCATGATTCTAAGATCTTCATACCAGAAATTTGAATTTAAAATTTGTATTTTCATTTTTAATTAATCTATGTGTATTTTTTGACTCATGAAAAAATTGTTCATTGCAACTAAAGTATTTATACAAACTTTTACTCAAGTATATCTATCTGGTATTGCAAGCATAATATTCTGCGTTAATTTTAGTGCTATAAATAGCAATTTGAAATTTGGACGTAAATAATGTCTTTTCATGTATTATTGCATTTTTCTATCTTTACAAATGTCTTGTTGTAATGACTTATTCGCTATAAAGACAATGTTATGATACATTCCGAATGCAATCTTTCGAATGGTGATGCGTATTTTGCATTATTCTGTGGCTTTCATATCTAAAACTTCACATCAAAACTTCATATTTTCACATTTGACATTTACATGTACAATGTACGTACATGTACTCATTTTGGGAGATAAGATGAATGTGTGTGTTGACAATCTTGAATTGCGCATGCATCAACATCATGTAAATATGATACAGAAACATTATATCAATAATAATCAATGCTGTTCAAAATGAAAACCATCAATTTTCTAAAAAGTTCTTTTAAAAATGACCTTTAAAACTGACCTTACAGTGCGTCAATTTTGCCAAAATTTTTACTGACAGTCCAACATGCATGCAAACTAAAAGTCACAAAACATTGGACTTCTATCTGACTTGTTTTAGGAGATATAAAACGAAGTTGATAAGGGGGTGCACTTTGACCCCCCCCGGTCATGATAGGGTTAAGCCTCTAACCGCTGCTGAACGGGAGAGATGGTATGGACAAAGAAAGAAAAACGTTCTTGCTTTCAAACAGAAGAATAGAGAACGGCAAGGCAGGAATTATGTTCCTACTGGTCGGAAAGGAAGCTGAAGCAGCGAAGGAAGCTGATGATGGAGTAGGAGCGCTGATAAAGAGAGCACGTTGAAGCAGGATAAAAGCAGAATTCAGACTTGTCTTGAATTCGAAGCATGGCTCATCGAATTCCAGAGGAATTCACCAGATTTTCAGCAAGAACGGAAATGACTTGGAAAATGCAGGATTAGGTCTGGCTACGTTATCACAAGACATTGCATCGATCCCGTCAACAATGCAGATTCATTTCGTTGTCAGCATAAGAGTTCCGAACTGTTCACAATCTATTCTGCTGCTGCACTAATTGTGTTCGTGGTCAGGACATTGACTGTACATGTGAAGAGAGTGAAGATTTTCATCCAAAAGTAGAAAGAATGAAATATTCCTCTCACATGTTATTTTCTCAAGAGCGGACGACGGAAATTATGAGAACGATATTAGTAATAGTTATCGCACTCTAGGATTCGTCGAGACTAGAAGAACGAAGCCGACGAGTGCGAGAACTGCCTTATTGCTTGACAGCGACGCGGAGACGACTTCCACGGTTTCAGCACGCTGTCATACTTTGATGCTTTAATCAACCATTTAGAAAATTGTTTGTAGATGACGCTTCAATCTATTCATCTTATCATTACTGTCCTTCAACAGGAAAAAGAATGATCCGATAGAGCGCTAAGTTAGCGTCTTCATAGCGTATTGCTTCATGAAATGACGCTATGTCAATTAGACTGAGTGTCACAGTAGAACTTTTTGGACAATTTCGGTAGATAATTGCCATTGATAATAATTCGATTTCTGTGTCTTGTCGAATGTTTCATTGTAGAAATCTCAAGATGAGCGCTATCTTAGCGTCTTCATAGCGTTGTTCATCGAAATGTTTGGCAGGTGTTTCAGAATAACTCCATACTCAACCATTGTAAATATCAATTGTTCTATTTCTATGTTCTGAAATAAACGTCTGCATGCAACGAATACATAGCATATAACTACAGTGCGATAACAAATTTTAACTGCCATGTAGCGATAAATTCTTCGATAATAATCATTGCACGATGATTCAACATTTATCGGCCGTCGAGCAATAAGATAGCGATATTAAGGCTCCGGAGTTAAAGCTGCTTCAAAGATATCGAGAAGTACGTAATGCTGATGATAAATGTCAACATAGCGCAGAAAATGTTGACTTCTAAATATTCTAATTTGCATCAAAATTTATAATGCTAAAAACTGAACTCAAAAAATTACCTGCAATCAGTATGAAAGCGTTCTTCGGCTAGTCATCGCACCAGAGTGACTTTTGCATGTTATGACAGCCGGAAAATCCTTTCTTCACATAATAAAATCATTCTTAGTGTAAAAACAGTTTAGTGACAGCAGCTCCTTAAAAAATTATGTGTTTTCGCTAATTTGGACCTACCAATTTCCAGAAACATTATTTTTGAAACGTGAAGCCTGAAATGACAACTTCAGGGCATTTCCCAAAGGCAGTCAAGATTTCGTGATTGTATTTGAACAGGAAGTGTCTCTAAATGCAAGAAAGAATTAGAGAATGCGCGGCCATGTGTTACAGGGTGTTTCAACTGATCTTGCCGTTCTTTAACGAAATAATGACCCTATATTACTAAGAAAGGATTATTATATTATTATAAACACCCTATATTAAGAAAATTGAATTTTAGCTCCATCTTTTCCAAGAAGATATCTCTCGCCCCGGGATACACACTTAGATTGCCTGAACAGATTATGCATAGCAGATTGTGAAATGCTTTAATAAATTGCCCTGCCTATTTGTCATGTTTTGAATTGAATTGGAAAGAGTCAATATTGAAAGATGCTGATTCTATTTTTGTTATTTATCAATCAGATTTCTAATCCGCACCTCATATATCTTTGACAACTCTTTACTAACAGCTCTCAACTCTGTGCTAAGTACATTACATTCTTCCAAATATTTTATAAGATGCTATTAAGATGCTATTGGTGCTACGTAACCCAATACTACCTGTTTCATAGCTCATGCCTCCTTATATTATTCAACCTATATGTCATCATAACATAGACATTTGTTCATAGACATCGGTGAGAATTATCAATTTTATACTGGACCTGTTCATCTCCTTCCTTTTCTATCTGAAGATAGTTAACGGATTTAAAATGAAATTAATTGTAATAAATGATGAAAACGAAAATAAAATCAACATCTTTCAGTATGGGCTCTTTCCAATTCAATTCCAAAATATGAAATGTCTGTTGGCGGTCTTCATGCTTCTATAAATGATGCAAAGACTAGACAGAAATAAGATAATTCTTCGGAGAGAATCTCATCAACCGGGTGGGCGGTAGATAGTATAGTATGAAACTTTGGGCTTGCATGAATAAGACAAGTCAGCATATGTCCACGCTAACACTGAGATTGATGCTATAAGCTGCTCTCAAATGGCAGAAATGATTGTGAATCCAATCGCCACACCATTGGCGAATGAGTCTGTGGAGATGCAGAATGAAATGTACTCGTAAATGGAATGATTGCAAGTGACAATTCAAAAGTGTGAATGAGTCTAATACATGCTTAAGAGGAGTTCACGTAGCGACTGCAGTTTTGTTGAGAAGTATTTAATAGAATGCAATTGTTCATCCCTTCAATCATTGACAGCAGCTTTGTTCAAGTCCTGATCATGTTTTTGACTCTCGGTTAATCAGTATTCAATTTTATTTGTGAATTGACTGAAATTTCACAATTCTTCATAAAAGTCATCAATGAGAACAATTTTGCTTCATGTTTTTCGATTGGTCTCTAGAATTGGGCGCATCGAAACAAACTAGTTGGCATAAGACATCAGATGGAGTGAAATGGATGAAGTCTTCAGCTGATTGTTGATGTAAAACCAGTTCATGGATTGTTCTTCATCCATTGATTCAACACTGCGGTTATTTGTCGACGATGAACAATGAAATGTATTGGATGAGCCTTTAGATTTATTGTTTTCGTCCTTCTTACATCCGAACGGGGAGTGCTTGCTGTCTTCACATGGTAATAGTTTTGATAATATTCTCACAGAGTGATTCCGACAGCCAGCACGAGTTTCCGTGGGAAGAGAGATTGAAAATGAGACTTTCATAGAATAATGTCAAAGCAGGTGGACTTGCCACTTTCTCACCTTTCTTGGAAAATGTTGTAATTAAAGACACGAAACTAGCTCCGTCCGTCGTCGGACATTTTTGGTTTTCTTTTACGCCAAGTTGACTTGAAAAACTTGAAAATCAAGAAAACAATGACTTTTTGTTGTTATGAGTTGAGAGAATATCTTAGAGGCCTCAGAGGTTTTCCGAAAAGTCAAATTAGGTTTCACTCCACGGATAGGAGGCTGAAGAATCAAAATTGGTTTTTCAGAAAATGACATTTTTCAACACTGCACTGAAAAAGAAAGCTAAAAAGTCTCCGACATTATTGAATGCATTGAAGAAGGGACGGAAAGTTTGGACGACTCAAATTGATCCAGACTTCACAGAGAAGCTTGTTGCATCAATCCTGAATGCTTCAAAAGACTGTTTCGAGATGGAGGATTCGGATAATGAGGAGACATTGTCATCGAAGAATCAATTGTCGTGCTAAATCGAAAATTCCTCTCATAATTTGAAAGACAAAGGATAATAATTTGTCGAGATTAACATTAGCAGCCTGATGCATCTTTACCTGCGTCCTCTTCGACAAGAAGTTTTTCTCGAATGGAAATCACGTTGCTGACTTGATGGCAATTCGCCATAAACATCACGCGGAAAAGATTCTCTATTCTCCGTAAACTAGAGAACCCATTATCATCAGGCAATGTGTTATCGCAGATTGTCTCTATTAGTAGTAAGCAAAACTCCACTTCTGGACCGCGCAAGATGGCCGCCATCGCTGACGTCCCCCCCCCTCCCCCTCCCCCTCCCCCTCCCCCTCCCCCTCCCCCTCCCCCCTCTGGAACGACAAAGGTTGTGGTCTGTCGTGGTGTGCCGGCCAGGTTGGTTCACGTTCACAACATGTTCGCTGACTCCTCCCCCTCCCCTCCACCTCCCCTCCCCCTCCCCTCCCCCTCCCCCCCTCGAAAACGACAGAGTGTGAGACTCGGATGTGTTGGTCTCGTATGGGTTGACGTGGCCGACCGCCTAGGTTGACGTGGGCGACCGTCTAGGTTGACGTGGGCGACCGTCTAGGTTGGCGTGGTGGAATGGTGAAACGGACTTTAGATTCGTGATCAGCGTAAAATCCCGCATCGGTATGGTGAATTTGAAGTCAATCGGCGAGGAAAAATGTTTCTTCAAAATTTTGGCAGAGTTAAAATTTGGCACGTTTTGGTGTGTAGCGCCCAAACGAAGCATCGGATGAGAAAACGGAGGCTAGATTCGGATTCAGCGTGAAATTCTGCATCGGTATGGTGAATTTGAACGCCATCGGCGAGAAAAAATTTCGCTGACTCCCCCCCCCCCTCTGGACAGCTTGCTTCGATTTTGGCTTCCAGTGGACGGATTTTGTCGTGCCATAGCTCGTTTGAAAGCTAAGAGTGAGACAAATTCACTGAAAGAATCGGCTTGTTCCTATCTGTCTTCGTTTAGATGTGAGACGCCATTTAAGATTTTGGGACATTGGCGAAAAACGACAGAGTTAGAATTTGGGACGTTTTGGGCTGTAGCTTCAAAACGAAGCATCGGATTGGAAAACGGATTTCAGATTTGGAATCAGCGTGAAATTCGCTATCTGTATGGTGAGTTTCAAGGCAATCGGCGAGAAAAAATTTTCATTGACGTCCCCCCCCTCTGGACAGCTCGCTTCGATTTTGGCTTCCAGTGGACGGATTTTGTCGTGCCATAGCTCGTTTGAAAGCTAAGAGTGAGACAAATTCACTGAAAGAATCGGCTTGTTCCTATCTGTCTTCGTTTAGATGTGAGACGCCATTTAAGATTTTGGGACATTGGTAAAAAACGACAGAGTTAGAATTTGGGACGTTTTGGTGTGTAGCGCCCAAACGAAGCATCGGATGAGAAAACGGATTTCAGATTTGGAATCAGCGTGAAATTCTCTATCTGTATGGTGAATTTGAACGCCATCGGAGAGAAAAATTTCGCTGACTCCCCCCCCCCCCTCTGGACAGCTTGCTTCGATTTTGGCTTCCAGTGGACGGATTTTGTCGTGCCATAGCTCGTTTGAAAGCTAAGAGTGAGACAAATTCACTGAAAGAATCGGCTTGTTCCTATCTGTCTTCGTTTAGATGTGAGACGCCATTTAAGATTTTGGGACATTGTCGAAAAACGACAGAGTTAGAATTTGGGACGTTTTGGGCTCTAGCTTCAAAACGAAGCATCGGATGTGAAAACGGATTTCAGATTTGGAATCAGCGTGAAATTCGTTATCTGTATGGTGAGTTTCAAGTCAATCGGAGAGTTTCAAGTCAATCGGCGAGAAAAATTTTCAACATTTTTCGGAAAAGAGTTAGAATTTTTGCGATGGCTGCCTACTGTAGAGCCCAAACGAAGCATCGGATGGGAAAACGGAGGCCAGATTCGGATTTAGCGTCAAATTCTACATGGAAATGGTGTACTTCCAGCTCAATCGGAGCACTAGAACCGGAGATAGACGGGATTTTTAGTGTTTGGATGATGGGTATTACGTCATCAGCTGATCGCCACACACTATATAAGCTGGGAACCGACAGAGACTTGTCATTCAGACGAGAGATTGCCAACGGTAAGTCGTCTCTCTGAGCTCCGATGATAGCTTCGGACATTCCAAATCCCGAGTTTCTGTAAGAAACCGACTTAGAAAATTTCATTGCTGCTATCAGCTAAGGCGTCAGACTTAGAGGTTCGCCAGGAGATGGCCTTCGTCTCCAGGCCATAAAAGACTCCAAAACTTTAAAGGCTTGTAACTTTGCTTCTACAAGTCCGTTTGACTTGATTCAAAAAAGGTTCGGTCGCTATTGACCTGCCCTAAGTGATGGACTACTTATAAAATTTCATAAGTAGTGCTAAAAAGTTGAAAAATTTAAATTCACTAGTTTTGGAGGTTTTCTGGGGTTTTCGACCCTGCTGAAGTCAATGAAAGCATTTTTAATGATGTCTGAGCCAGTCTTCTCATGATATAAGCGGCTTTTCACTGAAAGCGAGCAAGACACGGAGAGTTTTGCTGTAATATTCCACTGACAGGGTGTTCCTTCGGGACGGCGGACGATGCCGTAGTGATAAGTGTGGCAAGGGAATGTGTCATATTTGAGACCGTAACCGCTGGGACAACTCATGTCTCATGTTGGGCATTTGACACAGCTTTCAACGTAGCACTTTGAACGCCAATCGGTTGAGTCTTAGCTATCTTGTCATGGGTGGCCTCTAAACATCTCCATTGCAAAACGCTGGTGAATCAAGCTCTCTACGGCTTGCTATCAAGCTGATCAAAGCAATGACTTGGAATGTTTCCTCAAGGTTTTCAAGTATGCTGAGTTCAAATCTGCTATCAGATTTCAAATTTAACTAAGTCTAAGGCAGCTTTGAGGGGTTAGATCCCAGCTACTGTTCACTACCTTTGACTCGACGTTGCTGTTACCACTTCGGGGCAGTGACAATGATGTCTTCAGCTGTAAATAGCGGGTATCGGGGAAGATCTCTCACTTCCCTAGTGATCAGTACAAGGCCTTCGGGCTGTTGACGGGATCGAGTGCCACTCACTACACTTAAATCTATCATTCCTGACTAAGTGTAAATCATTGTTTTCCGTTTTTCGCTTCAGAAATGCCGAAATACAATAATATGAAGACCAGTTTCAAACTGTGTCAATGCCGGAAGGTATTCCGAGCTGACGCCTTCAAGAAGCACGCTTGCACTAACAAGAGACAGATAGGGGTCGCTCGCTACTATTGCGGAGCCCACAAAGTCAGTCGCTTAAGTGAGCGGCTGGAGGATTGGCACTCACAACACAGCGAGTGTCAAACAGGCGAAGTAGGCGAAGAAGAACGGAGTTCACTCTTCGCCACTGAGCTCCGCTCTTTGGAGCTACAATCTGCCAACCAGCAAGAACGGAGTTCACTCTTCACCACTGAGGCCACTGAGCTACAATCCGCCATTGAAGCGATTGCCGCTGTATCCTCACTTAGTAGCGAGAGCTCGCTGACCAGCAGCGATAGTGAGGAGGAGGAGGGAGAGCTACAGTCGCAACTTATCGAGGACGTCGACCTCGATCGCGAGACCCCTACAGCCGTAACTGCGAGTGGAATTGCAACACAATGTCGCAATTTTGTCAAGCGCCCGCCGGTGATCGCCGAACGGGATAGACTAAAGAAAGAGGTGGAGAAGTTGAAGGAGGAGGCCTTCTCATACAAGGCAAAGTATGAGGACCTAAAGAACGTGACCGGAGAGATGAAGAAGGTGAAGGAGAGATTAAGCGAGCGGGATGGCGAGTTGGAGCAGGAGAGGCTCAAGACTCTCGAGGGGAAAGCCAGAGAAGAGGCTTTACTAGCAGAGAGGGAAAGTAGGGAGAAGGAGATACGAAGGTTGAAGGAGGAAGTGGAGAGACTCCGTGTGCAGATGGCTAAGGTGGTCGAGACGAACCACGAGCTGCACCGTTCGGCGCAGCTGGTGGATCGCGATCGAAGGTTGCGTTCCAGTCGTCTGCACATCCCTATTAGAAAGGGGAGAGTAGCAGAAACTCCTCTCTTGTACGAGCGTGGAAGAGGGGAGAAATGCTACTCTCGGGTGAAGAAAGGGGTGGAGTGTCTACACTTCACCTTCGATCATCGTGATCCGATCTCGAATTTCCTTTATGAGGAAGCGTCCGAGAAGATCTGTAAGTACAAATGACTAAATTAATATGTAAGATGATAACTCACTACTTCTTTCTTTACAGACATCCAAGAGAAGCGACCACCCGCCCCGTTGCCGGAGCCGCAGTCGAAACAGCAAGCCTGAGTCCCTACCACACACCCCGAGAACGAACCATCGGCTCTCTTAAGGGCCACCATGGGGCAAGACATGATAGAACCTCCTCGCGGTTTGCCCTGGGCAGTCTTCGGACTGGCGAATACTATCATTAAGTTGAATCTGCTATCAGTCAACTTGAACGTTGCAAATGAAGTTCGGTGTAATACTTCCTTTCGACGGGCGTTCCTGTAAAGGGCGGCGGTGAAACCCGTAGCTATGTATACCGCAAGGGACATTCGGCAATGGTCAATCTTGTTAAACCTCTCTGCGTCATGTTTGCAAGTGATTGCCTCTGTCTCAACGTAGTATGCATTCGCGCCAGGGCGACATTTAGCCAACTGTCGAAGGTTGCCTAAAACTTTCCATTGCATACGTTGTGAGAACCATGAGTTCTACCTGTCTCTATCAATTAGACGAATTGATGAATGGAATGAAATGGGAGGACACTCACGCGCCACACGCAACATAACACACTTCTCTCTTCCGTAGTCTAACAAGCTCTTTACACATGGATCGCAGTCGATTGCTATCCCTGTATCAGAAGTGTAAGCTATCTTAATTTTATTTGACACTATTTCATCTATCATCATCGTCCATATGAAATGTTTTAAGATTTACAAGTTAGACTAAGCGTTCTACTATTTGTAAATGAAAGATATAGTTTCACCAGTTTACAAGTTAAAAAATAAAGTTTCAATGGTGTATACGTTAGAAATAAAGTTTTAGCTGTTTGTATATCAAAATAAAGTTTCAGTGGTGTATACGTTAGAAATAAAGTTTTAGCTGTTTGTATATCAAAATAAAGTCTCAAGAGTTTACAAGTTAGAAATAACGTTTCAATAGTGTATGCGTTAGAAATAAAGTTTTAGCTGTTTGTATATCAAAATAAAGTTTCAAGAGTTTACAAGTTAGAAATAAAGTTTCAATAGTGTGTATGTTAGAAATTAAGGTATAACTGTTTGTAAAAATAAGATCGCAAGATTTACTAGTTTACAAGTTAGACTAAGTGTAAATTAAAATAAAATTATAACTGTTCACGAGTTAAAGCGTTGATGCAACGATGAACAATTAATAAGCTGAAAAGTTTTAGATTCACTTTAACATTACCATATGTTTACAGATAGAAATGTATCACAGCAAAGCTACTTCATGAGTTAGTTTGCCAGGAGTGTATCATCTCAAACTTTTACTCCGTCGTTGAAATTTCATGACGACTTTTTGCTAAACGAAAGTTAACACTAGAGGAGCGTAGGGGCTGGTGGTATAAAATACGCCTACAGCACTGAGAGAGTTGGAGTGCATGAGCTATGTACATTCTTTTGACGATGAGAGGAGCGATTCAGCCGATGGCGCAGGTAGTTTCCCTGAGCATGGAGGACATTGTTTAGGTGACTCTAAGGGCGTATGTCGAGCTACCTTCAGTGATAGGCTTCCAACTCATGATGAATGATGATATGCTTACGACCTACATTCAACCATTGGTGTATGCCCACACCCTCCCCCACAACGAGCTTGTCTGCCACATTGTATTCATGAGTGTGGCTCAAAGTAGGAAATTGATTGATGAGACTTTGCTGA
Organism: Prostheceraeus crozeri; assembly: GCA_907163375.1. Lineage (NCBI taxonomy): Eukaryota > Metazoa > Platyhelminthes > Polycladida > Euryleptidae > Prostheceraeus > Prostheceraeus crozeri. The sequence goes on from CAJQUW010014467.1 coordinate 19,757, forward strand.
AATATCCAAGGCGCGTATTCAAGCATGGTCGCCTACTGTTGGAGTATTATTATCAATGGCGCGACGACACACATTTGCCCACCCGTGTTTTACCACACCTATCAACGGAAGAATACAATAGAGCTTTAGTCGAGACGGTGAAAGGAGACGATGAGCGCTAGCGGGCGAATGAAGCATCGGTGAGAGTGGGAATCAACTTGATTCTATTCTCCAATGAGGATTGTTGTCTAATGAGAATCAAGCATTACTTTATAAATAGAGAGCCTTCCACACTGAGAATCATTCCATCGTTGAATCGTACAAGTGACGGACGCACATTCTCTCTCTCTCTACATCCCTGTTATATTATCCAACTAAAATGGTAAGTCGCTACTTTCCTCCCTCTCCTCCCTTGAACGCAAACTTGATAGAATCTTTTTTATTTTCAGGCATCTTCTACATCTACTACACTGACAGGACAAAATGGTGGTCAGACGTTACAAGGTTCGCTACAATCAGATCATCTACAGCTGAGACCAGTGGAAGAAACAACAAAGGTACATAATCCTACACCGCTACAGCGTAAATTTAAACAAGTCTTGCGTCATGAGGATCACAGCGTAGTACTGCGAACGGGAATGCTCCCTTCCACTGATGTGAAGATATTGAGCAATCAGTATGGGGATTACATACTCATCCCCGTGAGTCCGTACATTCGCCACCAACTTGACATTATTGAAGAGTACGTGACATTAAATATGGACATTCCTACTCCTCTTGCTCAAGAGTGGAAGGCGACAGATGAAAGGATACTCCCTATAGAAAGATTTGGGATGGCAATCAAATTTGCCTACCATTATCACATTGGTGTAGTTATTATAAAAAGGATAGAGATCAATCAATACCCATCAGATGTGATGAGCTCGGAGAAGGTACTTGGGATATCATTTTCAAAGTGAATGGACTATATTATGGTCAGCACAAGGATAACAAAATAGCCTCTCTCTCGATATACACTGAATCCATCATATATATTCCAAAGCCACCCAGCGTAGATGACATTATTGACGAAATCCTTAACAGCAGTGGTACGAAGCGCAAGTCGGAGAAGAATGCTGCATCAAAACGCAAATCAAAGAAGGAGAATTACTAGTCCTTTCCTAACTCTACCCTATGACAATTCGCTTATGTGCTTTGAGTGTCGTAGACGTGGTCTTATTAGATACATTTTACTTCTTCGTTGCCATCATATCATTTGTGTATTTTGTCGTGAAAAGCATCGATGTAATTCTTCATTTTGCAATATGTTATAGAACGTTTCCTTAGATATGTAATTTCCGTTTTAGGCTTCTATCATCATTTTTATGGATTGTGAGGGTGAACCTGTACAGGAGGTCAGTGCTATTGCTATGAACAATTGGTCATATCAGATTGTTAGTGTCTATCATCAACATGCCAACTGCGATCCCAATGTTGATCAATGGGCGAGAAAACACATTCATGGACTTAATCTGAAATATTTGCAAGACTATGGCTTTTCTTGTGAGAGTGCTCTTCTTATTGACTTTAAACGATGGTTAGCTACTTTCAATGTTATACGCATCTTTTGTAATAATCCTGGTAAGGAGAGGAAAGTATTTCCCAATCTAGTCATTAATGATATTTTGCTCCCACCTTGGGATAGTAGAGTGAATCAACACTATCATGAAGTCACGAAACGTTTTAAGGATTTGTGTGTTCCTATTTTGTCTGTTCGTTGTAGTAGCTACGTTCATAACCAATGCTTCTTTCCTCCTTACCTCAACACTGCCAAAGTCCTATATGGTTATCATTGCTCGCTATATGACAGTTACCAGCTGTATCTATTTTATCTGTTTCAAACCATTGATTTGTAATGCATGCTTGTTACAGTTATTCAATAAATGTTATTATGCGAAGAGTTGTTGTTGTTATCATGCGACGGATGGGTTAGATGAAGGGTGATCATATGTTTTTCAAAGGACCGTGAACATTGATTTCCATGATGAGGATTATAACAGTTAGATTTGATTACGAATAAGATTTACTAGTTTGCAAGTTAGACTAAGCGTTCTATTATTTGTAAATGAAAGATATAGTTTCAATAGTTTACACGTTAAGAATAAAGTTTCAATAGTGTGTATGTTAAGAATAAAGTTCTATCTGTTTGTATGTTAGAAATAAAATGAAGTTTCATCAGTTTACAAGTTAAGAATAAAGTTTTATCTGTTTGTATGTTAGAAATAAAACAAAGTTTCAACCGTTAACAAGTTAAAAATAAAGTTTCAATAGTTTACAAGTTAAAACTAATGTTTCAATAGTGTATATGTTAAGAATAAAGTTTTATCTGTTTCTATGTTAGAAATAAAATGAAGGTTCACCAGTTTACAAGTTAAGAATAAAGTTTTATCTGCTTGTATGTCAGAAAAGAAATAAAGTTTCACCAGTTTACAAGTTAAAAAATAAAGTTTCAATAGTGTGTACGTTAGAAATAAAGTTTCAATAGTGTGTATGTTAAGAATAAAGCTTTATCTGTTTGTATGTTAGAATTAAAAAACCGGTTTCAACCGTATACAAGTTAAAAATAAAGTTTCAATAGTTAACACGTTAAAAATAAAGTTTCAATAGTGTATATGTTAAGAATAAAGTTCTATCTGATTCTATGTTAGAAATAAAAATGAAGGTTCATCAGTTTACAAGTTAAGAATAAAGTTTTATCTGTTTGTATGTTAGACATAAAACAAAGTTTCAACCGTTAACAAGTTAAAAATAAAGTTTCAGATTAAAATAAAGTTTCAATAGTGTGTATGATGGAAATAAAGTTTAAGCGCTTTGTGCGTTAAAAATAAAGTTTCAACATTGTGTACGTTAAGAATAAAGTTCTATCTGTTTATATGTAAGAAATAAAAATGAAGGTTCATCAGTTTACAAGTTAAGAATAAAGTTTTATCTGTTTGTATGTTAGACATAAAACAAAGTTTCAACCGTTAACAAGTTAAAAATAAAGTTTCAGATTAAAATAAAGTTTCAATAGTGTGTATGATGGAAATAAAGTTTAAGCGCTTTGTGCGTTAAAAATAAAGTTTCAACATTGTGTACGTTAAGAATAAAGTTCTATCTGTTTATATGTTAGAAATAAAAATGAAGGTTCATCAGTTTACAAGTTAAGAATAAAGTTTTATCTGCTTGTATGTCAGAAATGAAATAAAGTTTCACCAGTTTAAAAGTTAAGAATAAAGTTTCAATAGTGTGTATGATAAGAATATAGTTCTATCTGTTTATATGTTAGAAATAAAATGAAGTTTCGTCAGTTTACAAGTTAAGAATACATTTTATCTGCTTGTATGTTAGAATTAAAACAAAGTTTCAACCGTTTACAGGTTAAAAATAAAGTTTCAATAGTTAACACGTTAAAAATAAAGTTTCAATAGTGTGTATGTTAAGAATAAAGTTCTATCTGTTTGTATGTTAGAAATAAAATGAAGTTTCATCAGTTTACAAGTTAAGAATAAAGTTTTATCTGTTTGTATGTTAGACATAAAACAAAGTTTCAACCGTTAACAAGTTAAAAATAAAGTTTCAATAGTTTACAAGTTAAAACTAATGTTTCAATAGTGCGTATGTTAAGAATAAAGTTTTATCTGTTTCTATGTTAGAAATAAAATGAAGCTTCACCAGTTTACAAATTAAAAATAAAGTTTCAATAGTGTGTACGTTAGAAATAAAGTTTCAACCGTTTACAAGTTAAAAATAAAGTTTCAACAGTGTCTACGTTAGAAATAAAGTTTTATCTGTTTGTAAAGTACGATCGTAGGATTTACTAGTTTGCAAGTTAGACTCAGCATTCTACTAGTTGTAAATGAAAATATCGTTTCAACAGTTTACAAGTTAAAAATAAAGTTTCAACGGTGTGTACGTTAGAAATAAAGTTTTAGCTGTTTATATGTTAGAAACAAAATAAAGTTTCAACAGTTTACAAGTTGAAAAATAATGTTTCAACAGTGTGTACGTTAGAAATAAATGAAAGTAAGAACTTCATCGTATGAGTATTCAAAGCATGTTTTGTAAATCAAATGTGTGTAGTCCTGACATGATAGAATTAAGCTTGACAAACGCGTTTGTCAAGTTCATTTGATTCTATCATGTCAGGTATTACTTTCATTTATTTCTAACGTGCACACTGTTGAAACTTTATTTTTCAACTTGTAAACTGTTGAATCTTTATTTTGTTTCTAACATATAAACAGCTAAAACTTTATTTCTAACGTACACACCGTTGAAACTTTATTTTTAACTTGTAAACGGCTGAAACTTTATTTCTAACGCGATTCTATCATGTCAGGACTACACACATTTGATTTACAAAACATGCTTTGAATACTCATACGATGAAGTTCTTACTTTCATTTATTTCTAACGTACACACTGTTGAAACATTATTTTTCAACTTGTAAACTGTTGAAACTTTATTTTGTTTCTAACATATAAACAGCTAAAACTTTATTTCTAACGTACACACCGTTGAAACTTTATTTTAATCTGTAAACTGTTGAAACGATATTTTCATTTACAACTAGTAGAATGCTGAGTCTAACTTGCAAACTAGTAAATCCTACGATCGTACTTTACAAACAGATAAAACTTTATTTCTAACGTAGACACTATTGAAACTTTATTTCTAACTTGTAAACGGTTGAAACTTTATTTCTAACGTACACACTATTGAAACTTTATTTTTAATTTGTAAACTGGTGAAACTTCATTTTATTTCTAACATACAAGCTGACAAAACTTTATTCTTAACTTGTAAACTGGTGAAGCTTCATTTTATTTCTAACATAGAAACAGATAAAACTTTATTCTTAACATACGCACTATTGAAACATTAGTTTTAACTTGTAAACTATTGAAACTTTATTTTTAACTTGTTAACGGTTGAAACTTTGTTTTATGTCTAACATACAAACAGATAAAACTTTATTCTTAACTTGTAAACTGATGAAACTTCATTTTATTTCTAACATACAAACAGATAGAACTTTATTCTTAACATACACACTATTGAAACTTTATTTTTAACGTGTTAACTATTGAAACTTTATTTTTAACCTGTAAACGGTTGAAACTTTGTTTTAATTCTAACATACAAGCAGATAAAATGTATTCTTAACTTGTAAACTGACGAAACTTCATTTTATTTCTAACATATAAACAGATAGAACTATATTCTTATCATACACGCTATTGAAACTTTATTCTTAACTTTTAAACTGGTGAAACTTTATTTCATTTCTGACATACAAGCAGATAAAACTTTATTCTTAACTTGTAAACTGATGAACCTTCATTTTTATTTCTTACATATAAACAGATAGAACTTTATTCTTAACGTACACAATGTTGAAACTTTATTTTTAACACACAAAGCGCTTAAACTTTATTTCCATCATACACACTATTGAAACTTTATTTTAATCTGAAACTTTATTTTTAACTTGTTAACGGTTGGAACTTTGTTTTATGTCTAACATACAAACAGATAAAACTTTATTCTTAACTTGTAAACTGGTGAACCTTCATTTTATTTCTAACATAGAAGCAGATAGAACTTTATTCTTAACATATACACTATTGAAACTTTATTTTTAACGTGTTAACTATTGAAACTTTATTTTTAACTTGTATACGGTTGAAACCGGTTTTTTAATTCTAACATACAAACAGATAAAGCTTTATTCTTAACATACACACTATTGAAACTTTATTTTTTAACTTGTAAACTGGTGAAAATTTATTTCTTTTCTGACATACAAGCAGATAAAACTTTATTCTTAACTTGTAAACTGGTGAACCTTCATTTTTATTTCTAACATATAAACAGATAGAACTTTATTCTTAACATATACACTATTGAAACTTCATTTTTAACTTGTAAACGGTTGAAACTTTATTTTATTTTTAACATACAAACAGCTAAAACTTTATTTCTAACGTATACACTGTTGAAACTTGTAAACTCTTGAAACTTTATTTTTTTTCTAACATACAAGCTGATAAAACTTTATTCTTAACATACGCACTATTGAAACATTAGTTTTAACTTGTAAACTATTGAAACTTTATTTTTAACTTGTTAACGGTTGAAACTTTGTTTTATTTCTAACATACAAACAGATAAAACTTTATTCTTAACTTGTAAACTGATGAAACTTCATTTTATTTCTAACATACAAACAGATAGAACTTTATTCTTAACATACACACTATTGAAACTTTATTCTTAACGTGTAAACTATTGAAACTATATCTTTCATTTACAAATAATAGAACGCTTAGTCTAACTTGCAAACTAGTAAATCTTATTCGTAATCAAATCTAACTGTTATAATCCTCATCATGGAAATCAATGTTCCACAGTCCTTTGAAAAACATATGATCACCCTTCATCTAACCCATCCGTCGCATGATAACAACAACAACTCTTCGCATAATAACATTTATTGAATAACTGTAACAAGCATGCATTACAAATCAATGGTTTGAAACAGATAAAATAGATACAGCTGGTAACTGTCATATAGCGAGCAATGATAACCATATAGGACTTTGGCAGTGTTGAGGTAAGGAGGAAAGAAGCATTGGTTATGCACGTAGCTACTACAACGAACAGACAAAATAGGAACACACAAATCCTTAAAACGTTTCGTGACTTCATGATAGTGTTGATTCACTCTACTATCCCAAGGTGGGAGCAAAATATCATTAATGACTAGATTGGGAAATACTTTCCTCTCCTTACCAGGATTATTACAAAAGATGCGTATAACATTGAAAGTAGCTAACCATCGTTTAAAGTCAATAAGAAGAGCACTCTCACAAGAAAAGCCATAGTCTTGCAAATATTTCAGATTAAGTCCATGAATGTGTTTTCTCGCCCATTGATCAACATTGGGATCGCAGTTGGCATGTTGATGATAGACACTAACAATCTGATATGACCAATTGTTCATAGCAATAGCACTGACCTCCTGTACAGGTTCACCCTCACAATCCATAAAAATGATGATAGAAGCCTAAAACGGAAATTACATATCTAAGGAAACGTTCTATAACATATTGCAAAATGAAGAATTACATCGATGCTTTTCACGACAAAATACACAAATGATATGATGGCAACGAAGAAGTAAAATGTATCTAATAAGACCACGTCTACGACACTCAAAGCACATAAGCGAATTGTCATAGGGTAGAGTTAGGAAAGGACTAGTAATTCTCCTTCTTTGATTTGCGTTTTGATGCAGCATTCTTCTCCGACTTGCGCTTCGTACCACTGCTGTTAAGGATTTCGTCAATAATGTCATCTACGCTGGGTGGCTTTGGAATATATATGATGGATTCAGTGTATATCGAGAGAGAGGCTATTTTGTTATCCTTGTGCTGACCATAATATAGTCCATTCACTTTGAAAATGATATCCCAAGTACCTTCTCCGAGCTCATCACATCTGATGGGTATTGATTGATCTCTATCCTTTTTATAATAACTACACCAATGTGATAAATGGTAGGCAAATTTGATTTGCCATCCCAAATCTTTCTATATAGGAGTATCCTTTTCATCTGTCGCCTTCCACTCTTGAGCAAGAGGAGTAGGAATGTCCATATTTAATGTCACGTACTCTTCAATAATGTCAAGTTGGTGGCGAATGTACGGACTCACGGGGATGAGTATGTAATCCCCATACTAATTGCTCAATATCTTCACATCAGTGGAAGGGAGCATTCCCGTTCGCAGTACTACGCTGTGATCCTCATGACGCAAGACTTGTTTAAATTTACGCTGTAGCGGTGTAGGATTATGTACCTTTGTTGTTTCTTCCACTGGTCTCAGCTGTAGATGATCTGATTGTAGCGAACCTTGTAACGTCTGACCACCATTTTGTCCTGTCAGTGTAGTAGATGTAGAAGATGCCTGAAAATAAAAAAAGATTCTATCAAGTTTACGTTCAAGGGAGGAGAGGGAGGAAAGTAGCGACTTACCATTTTAGTTGGATAATATAACAGGGATGTAGAGAGAGAGAGAATGTGCGTCCGTCACTTGTACGATTCAACGATGGAATGATTCTCAGTGTGGAAGGCTCTCTATTTATAAAGGAATGCTTGATTCTCATTAGACAACAATCCTCATTGGAGAATAGAATCAAGTTGATTCCCACTCTCACCGATGCTTCATTCGCCCGCTAGCGCTCATCGTCTCCTTTCACCGTCTCGACTAAAGCTCTATTGTATTCTTCCGTTGATAGGTGTGATAAAACACGGGTGGGCAAATGTGTGTCGTCGCGCCATTGATAATAATACTCCAACAGTAGGCGACCATGCTTGAATACGCGCCTTGGATATTTCAGCAAAGTCTCATCAATCAATTTCCTACTTTGAGCCACACTCATGAATACAATGTGGCAGACAAGCTCGTTGTGGGGGAGGGTGTGGGCATACACCAATGGTTGAATGTAGGTCGTAAGCATATCATCATTCATCATGAGTTGGAAGCCTATCACTGAAGGTAGCTCGACATACGCCCTTAGAGTCACCTAAACAATGTCCTCCATGCTCAGGGAAACTACCTGCGCCATCGGCTGAATCGCTCCTCTCATCGTCAAAAGAATGTACATAGCTCATGCACTCCAACTCTCTCAGTGCTGTAGGCGTATTTTATATCACCCACCCCTACGCTCCTCTAGTGTTAACTTTCGTTTAGCAAAAAGTCGTCATGAAATTTCAACAACGGAGTAAAAGTTTGAGATGATACACTCCTGGCAAACTAACTCATGAAGTAGCTTTGCTGTGATACATTTCTATCTGTAAACATATGGTAATGTTAAAGTGAATCTAAAACTTTTCAGCTTATTAATTGTTCATAGTTGCATCAACGCTTTAACTCGTGAACAGTTATAATTTTATTTTAATTTACACTTAGTCTAACTTGTAAACTAGTAAATCTTGCGATCTTATTTTTACAAACAGTTATACCTTAATTCATCTTGTGAAGGAAGCCCAAAAACTAGCTGATCTTACTAGATTTCTCGATTTTATTGCGAGGCCTTTCAGCCAGCACAGCCGGCTATCGTCAGGCGAATGACATAAACACATTAGATGGTTAACATCACTCATACTGCAATGGTCAGACACAAATTACACAATAGAAATACGAACGAGCAGAGAATAAAATTACATGACTTCACAAGAAAATTAAGGCACGAAGATACTATCTACAAATACTGGAAAGTAACAGTAAAGAAAAGGAAGAAAATGCTAAGGAAACCAAAAATCACTGATATGATGCTTAGTTTTATTGGATGAGGACAGATGTCGAGTCCACCAGGCCTCTTTGACAATCCTTTTTCGCCAGTTGCACTCCCGGTCAATAACTTTCATCCCGTCGAAATTCACGTTGTGACCGGAGTCCCATGCATGGTGGGCAACCTCCGAACGCAGGACATCACAATCGCGAATGGCTTTAGCGTGTTCTTTCTTTCTTTCCTCCATGGTTCGCCCTGACTCCCCAACATAGCTCCACTCACAGTCCTGATGGGCACATGGCAGCTGGTAAACCACTCCAAACTGTGTGGCAGGAGCAGGACGTTTCCTCACCAACTGACTCCTTAATGTGGTCGTAGGCCTCATCCCGACACGAACCTCCACTTTCCGCAAAACACTCCTGATCCGCTCCGATATTACTGGAATGTAAGGGATCGAGCCGCTGAAGGTGTGATGTTCGGTGTCATCAGGCAAGCGATGGGAGACTGACCACCACTTACGACACTCATCGCTCGAATACCCATTCGCCATCAGAGTCTCTTTGACGTAGGCCTTCTCACCAGATGCATTGACATCAGAGCAAATGCTGTCGGCACGCCCGGACAAGCACCTGACCAATCCCTTAAAAACACCAAGAGGATGAGCTGACTGACGATGGATATAGCGGTCAGAGTGAGTTGCCTTACGGTGCACAGAAAAGCACAACCCCGTAGACTGTCTCTCAATCTTCACATCCAAGAACGGTAGAGTACCATCTATCTCTTTCTCCATTGTGAAGCTGATGTTGGGATTGAGGTTGTTCAAAAATTCCATAAATGCAGGCAAGTCGTCTGGAGAAGTTTGCCAATGAACCAGTATGTCATCGACATACCTAAGCCATGGCCGACATCATGGCTCCCTTTCTGAAGGGACATGAATCAGGGGTGGTGAATTCCACTGATCTTGTGCGGAAATTACGCGAGCATGATGGATGCGATGGACTTTATGTATCTTTTGACGTCGAATCGTTATTTACGAGCATTCCTTTGGACGAGACCTTGGATATTTTTAATGACTTGCTTCATGGTGACACCAGCTTGCAAGACAGGACTCAGTTCTCTGCTACTGAGATTGTAAGACTTTGCCGTCTTGTCTTGACCTGTGGCTACTTTCGTCATTTTGATGGGATCTTCATCCAATCAGACGGCGTTGCAATGGGTAATAGCTTGGGCCCCGTTGCTGCGAACCTGTTCATGATCAATTTTGAAAGGAGAGCTAAACGCATGTGTTTGGCATCGGGTGACTATTTCCCTGGGTTCTGGCTTAGGTATGTCGATGACATACTGGTTCATTGGCAAACTTCTCCAGACGACTTGCCTGCATTTATGGAATTTTTGAACAACCTCAATCCCAACATCAGCTTCACAATGGAGAAAGAGATAGATGGTACTCTACCGTTCTTGGATGTGAAGATTGAGAGACAGTCTACGGGGTTGTGCTTTTCTGTGCACCGTAAGGCAACTCACTCTGACCGCTATATCCATCGTCAGTCCGCTCATCCTCTTGGTGTTTTTAAGGGATTGGTCAGGTGCTTGTCCGGGCGTGCCGACAGCATTTGCTCTGATGTCAATGCATCTGGTGAGAAGGCCTACGTCAAAGAGACTCTGATGGCGAATGGGTATTCGAGCGATGAGTGTCGTAAGTGGTGGTCAGTCTCCCATCGCTTGCCTGATGACACCGAACATCACACCTTCAGCGGCTCGATCCCTTACATTCCAGTAATATCGGAGCGGATCAGGAGTGTTTTGCGGAAAGTGGAGGTTCGTGTAGGGATGAGGCCTACGACCACATTAGGGAGTCAGTTGGTGAGGAAACGTCCTGCTCCTGCCACACAGTTTGGAGTGGTTTACCAGCTGCCATGTGCCCATCAGGACTGTGAGTGGAGCTATGTTGGGGAGTCAGGGCGAACCATGGAGGAAAGAAAGAAAGAACACGCTAAAGCCATTCGCGATTGTGATGTCCTGCGTTCGGAGGTTGCCCACCATGCATGGGACTCCGGTCACAACGTGAATTTCGACGGGATGAAAGTTATTGACCGGGAGTGCAACTGGCGAAAAAGGATTGTCAAAGAGGCCTGGTGGACTCGACATCTGTCCTCATCCAATAAAACTAAGCATCATATCAGTGATTTTTGGTTTCCTTAGCATTTTCTTCCTTTTCTTTACTGTTACTTTCCAGTATTTGTAGATAGTATCTTCGTGCCTTAATTTTCTTGTGAAGTCATGCAATTTTATTCTCTGCTCGTTCGTATTTCTATTGTGTAATTTGTGTCTGACCATTGCAGTATGAGTGATGTTAACCATCTAATGTGTTTATGTCATTCGCCTGACGATAGCCGGCTGTGCTGGCTGAAAGGCCTCGCAATAAAATCGAGAAATCTAGTAAGATCAGCTAGTTTTTGGGCTTCCTTCACAAGATGAATAGAAACCCAGGCCCACTTTTTCCTGAAGTTATACCTTAATTTCTAACATACACACTATTGAAACTTTATTTCTAACCTGTAAACTCTTGAAACTTTATTTTGATATACAAACAGCTAAAACTTTATTTCTAACGCATACACTATTGAAACGTTATTTCTAACTTGTAAACTCTTGAAACTTTATTTTGATATACAAACAGCTAAAACTTTATTTCTAACGTATACACCATTGAAACTTTATTTTGATATACAAACAGCTAAAACTTTATTTCTAACGTATACACCATTGAAACTTTATTTTTTAACTTGTAAACTGGTGAAACTATATCTTTCATTTACAAATAGTAGAACGCTTAGTCTAACTTGTAAATCTTAAAACATTTCATATGGACGATGATGATAGATGAAATAGTGTCAAATAAAATTAAGATAGCTTACACTTCTGATACAGGGATAGCAATCGACTGCGATCCATGTGTAAAGAGCTTGTTAGACTACGGAAGAGAGAAGTGTGTTATGTTGCGTGTGGCGCGTGAGTGTCCTCCCATTTCATTCCATTCATCAATTCGTCTAATTGATAGAGACAGGTAGAACTCATGGTTCTCATAACGTATGCAATGGAAAGTTTTAGGCAACCTTCGACAGTTGGCTAAATGTCGCCCTGGCGCGAATGCATACTACGTTGAGACAGAGGCAATCACTTGCAAACATGACGCAGAGAGGTTTAACAAGATTAACCATTGCCGAATGTCCCTTGCGGTATACATAGCTACGGGTTTCACCGCCGCCCTTTACAGGAACGCCCGTCGAAAGGAAGTATTACACCGAACTTCATTTGCAACGTTCAAGATGACTGATAGCAGATTCAACTTAATGATAGTATTCGCCAGTCCGAAGACTGCCCAGGGCAAACCGCGAGGAGGTTCTATCATGTCTTGCCCCATGGTGGCCCTTAAGAGAGCCGATGGTTCGTTCTCGGGGTGTGTGGTAGGGACTCAGGCTTGCTGTTTCGACTGCGGCTCCGGCAACGGGGCGGGTGGTCGCTTCTCTTGGATGTCTGTAAAGAAAGAAGTAGTGAGTTATCATCTTACATATTAATTTAGTCATTTGTACTTACAGATCTTCTCGGACGCTTCCTCATAAAGGAAATTCGAGATCGGATCACGATGATCGAAGGTGAAGTGTAGACACTCCACCCCTTTCTTCACCCGAGAGTAGCATTTCTCCCCTCTTCCACGCTCGTACAAGAGAGGAGTTTCTGCTACTCTCCCCTTTCTAATAGGGATGTGCAGACGACTGGAACGCAACCTTCGATCGCGATCCACCAGCTGCGCCGAACGGTGCAGCTCGTGGTTCGTCTCGACCACCTTAGCCATCTGCACACGGAGTCTCTCCACTTCCTCCTTCAACCTTCGTATCTCCTTCTCCCTACTTTCCCTCTCTGCTAGTAAAGCCTCTTCTCTGGCTTTCCCCTCGAGAGTCTTGAGCCTCTCCTGCTCCAACTCGCCATCCCGCTCGCTTAATCTCTCCTTCACCTTCTTCATCTCTCCGGTCACGTTCTTTAGGTCCTCATACTTTGCCTTGTATGAGAAGGCCTCCTCCTTCAACTTCTCCACCTCTTTCTTTAGTCTATCCCGTTCGGCGATCACCGGCGGGCGCTTGACAAAATTGCGACATTGTGTTGCAATTCCACTCGCAGTTACGGCTGTAGGGGTCTCGCGATCGAGGTCGACGTCCTCGATAAGTTGCGACTGTAGCTCTCCCTCCTCCTCCTCACTATCGCTGCTGGTCAGCGAGCTCTCGCTACTAAGTGAGGATACAGCGGCAATCGCTTCAATGGCGGATTGTAGCTCAGTGGCCTCAGTGGTGAAGAGTGAACTCCGTTCTTGCTGGTTGGCAGATTGTAGCTCCAAAGAGCGGAGCTCAGTGGCGAAGAGTGAACTCCGTTCTTCTTCGCCTACTTCGCCTGTTTGACACTCGCTGTGTTGTGAGTGCCAATCCTCCAGCCGCTCACTTAAGCGACTGACTTTGTGGGCTCCGCAATAGTAGCGAGCGACCCCTATCTGTCTCTTGTTAGTGCAAGCGTGCTTCTTGAAGGCGTCAGCTCGGAATGCCTTCCGGCATTGACACAGTTTGAAACTGGTCTTCATATTATTGTATTTCGGCATTTCTGAAGCGAAAAACGGAAAACAATGATTTACACTTAGTCAGGAATGATAGATTTAAGTGTAGTGAGTGGCACTCGATCCAGTCAACAGCCCGAAGGCCTTGTACTGATCACTAGGGAAGTGAGAGATCTTCCCCGATACCCGCTATTTACAGCTGAAGACATCATTGTCACTGCCCCGAAGTGGTAACAGCAACGTCGAGTCAAAGGCAGTGAACAGTAGCTGGGATCTAACCCCTCAAAGCTGCCTTAGACTTAGTTAAATTTGAAATCTGATAGCAGATTTGAACTCAGCATACTTGAAAACCTTGAGGAAACATTCCAAGTCATTGCTTTGATCAGCTTGATAGCAAGCCGTAGAGAGCTTGATTCACCAGCGTTTTGCAATGGAGATGTTTAGAGGCCACCCATGACAAGATAGCTAAGACTCAACCGATTGGCGTTCAAAGTGCTACGTTGAGAGCTGTGTCAAATGCCCAACATGAGACATGAGTTGTCCCAGCGGTTACGGTCTCAAATATGACACATTCCCTTGCCACACTTATCACTACGGCATCGTCCGCCGTCCCGAAGGAACACCCTGTCAGTGGAATATTACAGCAAAACTCTCCGTGTCTTGCTCGCTTTCAGTGAAAAGCCGCTTATATCATGAGAAGACTGGCTCAGACATCATTAAAAATGCTTTCATTGACTTCAGCAGGGTCGAAAACCCCAGAAAACCTCCAAAACTAGTGAATTTAAATTTTTCAACTTTTTAGCACTACTTATGAAATTTTATAAGTAGTCCATCACTTAGGGCAGGTCAATAGCGACCGAACCTTTTTTGAATCAAGTCAAACGGACTTGTAGAAGCAAAGTTACAAGCCTTTAAAGTTTTGGAGTCTTTTATGGCCTGGAGACGAAGGCCATCTCCTGGCGAACCTCTAAGTCTGACGCCTTAGCTGATATAAGCAATGAAATTTTCTAAGTCGGTTTCTTACAGAAACTCGGGATTTGGAATGTCCGAAGCTATCATCGGAGCTCAGAGAGACGACTTACCGTTGGCAATCTCTCGTCTGAATGACAAGTCTCTGTCGGTTCCCAGCTTATATAGTGTGTGGCGATCAGCTGATGACGTAATACCCATCATCCAAACACTAAAAATCCCGTCTATCTCCGGTTCTAGTGCTCCGATTGAGCTGGAAATACACCATTTCCATGTAGAATTTGACGCTAAATCCGAATCTGGCCTCCGTTTTCCCATCCGATGCTTCGTTTTGGCTCTACAGTAGGCAGCCATCGCAAAAATTCTAATTCTTTCCGGAAAATGTTGAAAATTTTTCTCGCCGATTGACTTGAAACTCTCCGATTGACTTGAAACTCACCATACAGATAGAGAATTTCACGCTGATTCCAAATCTGAAATCCGTTTTCTCATCCGATGGTTCGTTTTGGCGCTACACACCAAAACGTCCCAAATTCTAACTCTGTCGTTTTTCGCCAATGTCCCAAAATCTTAAATGGCGTCTCACATCTAAACGAAGACAGATAGGAACAAGCCGATTCTTTCAGTGAATTTGTCTCACTCTTAGCTTTCAAACGAGCTATGGCACGACAAAATCCGTCCACTGGAAGCCAAAATCGAAGCGAGCTGTCCAGAGGGGGGGACGTCAGCGAAACTTTTTCTCTCCGATTGACTTGAAACTCACCATACCGATGCAGAATTTCACGCTGAATCCGAATCTTGCCTCCGTTTTCTCATCCGATGGTTCGTTTTGGCGCTACACACCAAAACGTCCCAAATTCTAACTCTGTGAAAATTTTGAAGAAAAATTTTTTCTCGCCGATTGCCTTGAAACTCACCCTACCGATGCAGAATTTTACGCTGAATCCGAATCTGGCAGCCATTTCACCATCCACGACAACCTAGACGGTCGCCCACGTCAACCTAGACGGTCGCCCACGTCAACCTAGACGGTCGCCCACGTTAACCTGGACGGTCGCCCACGTCAACCAGGCGGTCGGACCAACTCACCCGAGTCTCACACTCTGTCGTTGCAGAGGGGGGGGGGAGTCAGACCCGAAGCACCACGGCGGCCGACCACGACACTCTGTCGTTCCAGAGGGGGGGGGACGTCAGCGAAACTTTTTCTCGCCGATTGACTTGAAACTCACCATACAGATAGAGAATTTCACGCTGAATCCGAATCTTGCCTCCGTTTTCTCATCCGATGCTTCGTTTGGGCGCTACACACCAAAACGTCCCAAATTCTAACTCTGTTAAAATTTTGAAGAAAAATTTTTTCTCGCCGATTGCCTTGAAACTCACCCTACCGATGCAGAATTTTACGCTGAATCCGAATCTGGCAGCCATTTCACCATCCACGTCAACCTAGACGGTCGCCCACGTCAACCTAGACGGTCGCCCACGTTAACCTGGACGGTCGCCCACGTCAACCAGGCGGTCGGACCAACTCACCCGAGTCTCACACTCTGTCGTTGCAGAGGGGGGGGGAGTCAGACCCGAAGCACCACGGCGGCCGACCACGACACTCTGTCGTTCCAGAGGGGGGGGACGTCAGCGAAACTTTTTCTCGCCGATTGACTTGAAACTCACCATACAGATAGAGTATTTCACGCTGAATCCGAATCTGGCCTCCGTTTTCTCATCCGATGCTTCGTTTGGGCGCTACACACCAAAACGTCCCAAATTCTAACTCTGTTAAAATTTTGAAGAAAAATTTTTTCTCGCCGATTGCCTTGAAACTCACCCTACCGATGCAGAATTTTACGCTGAATCCGAATCTGGCAGCCATTTCACCATCCACGACAACCTAGACGGTCGCCCACGTCAACCTAGACGGTCGCCCACGTCAACCAGGCGGTCGGACCAACTCACCCGAGTCTCACACTCTGTCGTTGCAGAGGGGGGGGGGAGTCAGCGAACATGTTGTGAACGTGAACCAACCTGGCCGGCACACCACGACAGACCACAACCTCTGTCGTTCCAGAGGGGGGGGAGGGGGAGGGGAGGGGGAGGGGGACGTCAGCGATGGCGGCCATCTTGCGCGGTCCAGAAGTGGAGTTTTACTTACTACTTCTATTCTCCGTAAACTAGAGAACCCATTATCATCAGGCAATGTGTTATCGCCCGCATCATGGCTATGAAATAGAGAACCTACTTTCAGGAAGACGAAATTATACTATTATTTTGAACACTTCTTGACATCCACACTCCTGCCTCTGTGACTCTACGAGGCGTCGAGGACACTGCACATTGACATCCTTACCGCTGCGTCACAAGCAGCACAGCTCAACTTACCAGCAGCCACGTCACCAATCACACCAACGGACACAAGACAGCCGCGCGCACATCTAAGATTATCTCGCCAGAGCAGCCACCCTACATTATGATCGAAGATGACGCTCTTTCTCCTCTCTCGCACATCAACTGCGTGAGAGTGCTGTGTGATTCTCGCGCGCGCGCGACGTCGCCGTGCTCATGTCACACAATGATCCAGCACGTCTGTAGCGACACCACGCCTAGACATGCAGCTCCAGACCATCTCCGCTAGATAAGGCAAATATGCACCTGTCACCCGATCTCAACCAAAAGGACCGATCAACACCTACTACACATCCACCTCACTAAGTCAATCTGCCTACTCTAGCTATCACGTCTACCAAGGACCTACACCTGAGCGCAATCAGTCTCGAGATAGTGTGCGAGGACTATGTTGTCTCACCCTAGACAACAACAGCACCGATGCAATTCGAGAGTCTAACAGAGTCACGCGAAACTGACATCAGTGCCTACAGCGACAGTATTCTGTACGAGAGACAAGAGTGCTCCACTACTCTCTCATAAGCATCGAATGCGAGATTACTCACACGCACAGCAAGCCGCAAAACTACAGCTCAACAGTAACACATCATACCCCCGCCTCACTCTCGCGAGGACGCTTATTTCCCTTTTTAAATAAAGAGAGCGCGAGCAACAACGCTATACGCGCGCCCTCATCGAGACAGGAGTAGCGAAGCGGCGCCGCGACGCCCACACAAGCGACACCAGACGACTAGCCGTCTAGCACCCCCTAGAGTCTATCCATCTCTAACAACGCAGCGACACGGCGACGCGGCGGCCTTATGAAGTCGTCACCTCAATCAGGCAAATGGAGCTTTTTTTAGGTCTGGGACGATCTAGAGCAACAGTCGAGAGGCCGGTCTATCATGTCACTCCTTTTCTCTAAGACAGCAATATAGGAGAGCAATCGTCTTCAGGTCATTGGCACATTTTATGACGGCGCGAGTGACCGATCTCTCACTCTATACGCGTAGTGTCTCTAGGCGCGTAGGTGGGTACTAAGAATCCTTCGTAGAGAGAGATATCAGCTGACGCTCTGTCATGACACGGTCAGTACAAGACTAAGGGAGACTGTAGACTCCTGAGAGACTCATCGGCGGCACCGCGGGGGTGACAGCGTACACTCAGAGGTCACTGAGTTTCCAACGCACTGGAGGGGCAGGGGAGGGAGCGTAAGGAATGATAACGATAGATTAGCAGATCGGGAGAAGGCAACATTGAAGTGCGAGGTTGAGTTGTGTTCTCATGGATAGCAGTGGTGGAACTGTGTGTGGGGTGAAGATGGATGTATGAGTTCACAGTTGGATTACTAGGCGAGGATAGTGACACATAGTGAGTCGAGACTGTATTGCGTAGTACTACTGTACATTGATAGCACTAGTGGACATTTGGTAGGGGATTGATGGTTAGGGTAAGATAAGGGGGGGGGGATGGGTATGGGTGGGGGTTTGGTTGGTGGAGTTGGTTGGAGGGATATAAGTGGGAAGAGATGGAGGGGGGGGGAGAGTTTTATGGATGGAGGGGCGTGGGTATTTTAGGAGGGGGAGGGGTAGATTTGGGAAGTATAGAGTAGGGGTGGTGTATAAATATGAATATTGTAGGTGGTTGGGTGTGATGGTGGATTGTATTGATTGTGGGGGTTGTTTAGGTAAGTTGTGGGGGGGGGGGGATGGATGTTTTTTGTATTGATTTATGGTTTTGGGGGGTTGATTGGATATGGGGGGATGATATGTTATTGGGTTGGGGTGGTATGAGAAGAATGGGGGTGGGATAGATTTATTGGGGTTTGGATTGGGGACTGATGTGTTGGAGGGGGAAGTGTGGAGTTGTTGTAGATTAAGAATTTGAATGGGATTTGATTTGGTGGGTGTGAGAGGGTTGTTGTGTTGGGAGGTGGAGTAGGTTGGGTTGGGTTGTTGTGGTAATGAGGCAGTGATAGGGAAGATATGATGAAGGGATGGTTTTGATGTTTTTTGTTTGTTGAGTTTTGGGTGTTGGGTTTGGGATGTGATAGACAGGCTGTGTATACAGATGGTAATATGGTATGATTAGGTATATACATGGGGAAATACGATGGTATATATATAACTGGAAGGAGTAATAGGTATGTTGTAATATATATAAGAGATGACGTTGGGCGTCTTGAGGGATATTCAGGTTGTATAGTTTGGGTTTCCGACAAGGTTAAGCTATTGTGTGTCGAATTGTGTTGTTGTAGATTAATTGGAATTCTAATTTTGTGTGTAAGGGGAGGTTGGGACAGCATGGTGTAAGGGAAATTGTCAAATACTTGAAGGTAGCGTATAAAACGTGATTATTAGAAACGTTACGGCATATGCTTTAAAGTTTAAGATATAAAGAATGTGTTGCAATGCTCTATAAATAGAATAA
>CAJQUW010014468.1:0-42669 GCA_907163375.1 Prostheceraeus crozeri
AAATCGTGCACAGAAATAAGCTCAAGTAGGCCCGATTTATGTTTTCTATGATTCGATTTGATTCGACTCAAAATTTGCCCGATTCGCGAGGTCCCTAATATATATAGTTTCATTCATCGATGAATACTGCTTCTGACGGTGACATTTGATGCCTTTTTTAATGATGAAGGGTCACCACTTATATGACAAGGGCTCAAAAAAATGTTTCAAAGTATTAAAAATATTGTGTTAATTAATGGCTGCCAGACTTGGATGAGCCGATCCATCAATATCGAGTTAGTGAATTTGAAAATATACACGTGAAAATTGTTTACATGCTATTAGTTATGAAAATCATTAATTATCAAATATGATATAAGAATGCAAGTCAAAATGAAGTAGAACTTGTTCACTCTATCATGAAAAATAATAAATGTTTCATCAATACATCAAATGCCAGTGTTTGAAAAAAATTGGTAATGACATTAATGACGCATTTTCAAGTAAAGTAACGGTTCAGATATAGAAATAGAAAAAACTAGAAAGTGCGGCAATATTCCATTTGATGTCAGTATCAAAGCACATCAAACTTCTGTCACAGCTTTATATTGTAGTTCCTCCTGTGGAGACAAAAAATTCATTTTTTCGGTTTCCCTTAACCCAGACGATGTATTGAGTAACACAAACGCAATAACTTGAGGGCAGCCATGAGATTAGGGTTTCAACCCGTTAGCAGGGTTGTCTACGGGTAGATTTTTAATTGGCCAAATTGTGAGACCCATGGGTCTGGAGGATTTTTGGAAACGAATTTCGAGGGCTTTGTGTTAAGCGGAGCTGCTTAAATTATATTGTCCCCTTTCATTGAAATTGATAAACCAAAAAAAGGTTAAATGCGGATCAGTCTTTGAAATTTATCACAGAATAATCGTCGCTATCATGTGCTGTATAACATCAACCAATTATAAAAGCGAATTTTGGAGCGATTTGGCCTAATTTCAAATATATAAGTGGAATCGACAACTTTGAACATTCGAACATTAAGCAACACACATACTAGACGCACTAATTTATCACGATTCGATAGTAGTCACGATTTTTTATTATTCTGTATAATACCTACAAATAATGACTTCATATAATGAATGCTGATTTTCTTAGGCAGCGATTACTGAAGAAAGATGAAACTTAAAAGATTTTGTCTGCTAATTCACAAGAACTGAAAACTGCAGTGTCGAAATGGTAAGGTCCATAAAATCTACAATTATTATGTTAATAAACTCATGAAATCTCACGGAAAATGAATCAGTAATACCTTCTTATCTTTATCTTTATTTCTATTTCTTTTTCTATTATATATATGTTCTTTAATTATTTCTTCTGTTGGGAATTGTACTATGTATGCTCATCAAAGAATACCCTAAATGATCTGAGAGAGAGGAGCCGTAAATTTGATCATAATTTATTCGCAAACATGCTTCAGTGGCGTCGATATCACCCGAAGCAAATTGAAAGAAATTTTAGAATAAAGGCCTAAAAGAAAAAATGAAAATAAGACAGTGAACAAGCAGATATGTACTGAAAATTACCCTTCATCAGTAATACTTTCAGCGAAATAGAATCCAAAGTCAAGCAAATAAACAGACGTTTAGAAAAAAAATCACGCTTAAAAAAAGTTGCCATCACCCACACTCCCTTAAAAAGTCAAA
The DNA here is from genome assembly GCA_907163375.1 of Prostheceraeus crozeri. Lineage (NCBI taxonomy): Eukaryota > Metazoa > Platyhelminthes > Polycladida > Euryleptidae > Prostheceraeus > Prostheceraeus crozeri. Next base: position 1,686 of record CAJQUW010014468.1, read on the forward strand.
ACTTAATAAAAATAAAGATGAAATTCCTTTTGACGAATGCTCTTCCCTCGTCTACAAATATACTTGTGATCTATGCAATAAAAGCTTCCTCGGAGAGCACTCGTCGGCTTTACACAAACAAATTAACGAACGACTAAAAGGAAGACCACCATCCGAGATTTCAGTCCAAGAACATGTACCGAAGAAAGAAAATGTCAAAATAATGATAAAAACGCCATACACAAAATTGCTGAATCGCTCTACATCAAATCTATGATTCGCAAGATTCAACTGCTGAACAACAACACCCAACCAGAGCCACTTCTACTTTTATTGATTTTTCAGTGATTGTAATTTTGCACAAAAATTGACACTTTATTGTCTTCTATCTCTATGCACTGATGATGGTGGCCATCACAGAATTCGATTGTTTAAGCGTATCTCTTTGCTAGAAGTGCAACTTGATTCAAAACGATGGCACATGGAGGAATTTACTAAGTGGGCAAAAGAAACTCTTAGTATATACCTTGAAGAGATAGGAGTGCACTCCTTGCGGATTGCTGTATATTCCTTCAAATGCTCCGATTGCCACGATTCCTTCAGATTCGAAGAATTAAAGTCATTGCGCAAAAGTTTTCTCCATAATGTTGGGCCACCCCCAACGATCATTATTTAAAAAAGTTAGCACGCGCACGAAAGAACGTTCACAAACTTCTCTGTAGAAACTTGACATCGTCTGTGTCTCTTTGCTGTGTGATCCAGTTGATAACAGTCACTGAAATGTCGCACAATTTGGCGTGTTTAATGTTGAACTGGCTGCTCATTGTTCGATTGCTATGGTATTATGTCAGCAATTGTACCATTTCATTAACGTTACATGTTCCGATGTTTCCTTTCTAGTCAAACAGAAGAAGAACGACCGGTCTAATTCTGTGGTGGCCATCGACGCCACTGAAACCATGTTTTGCGAATAAATTATGTTCACCATAAAAGATCTTTTCAAATACACTAGGGCTGTCCGATGTTTTTACGTCACGCAAAATTTGGATGTTTATGGCCCTCCCACCCGTTGATCGGACAGCTCCTAAACTACAGCGGTCTGCAATGCGCATCTGACGGACTGAGCAACGACCGCCTACGAGTGATCAACAAAATGCGATCAGCAATTTCTAAAAATTAAATATGGCTCATGCTATTGCCTCTGGTTATTTGAGAGTAAATCTCAAGATGTTCTTTTGTCCTAGAAAGCATAAATTGGTGCCTTAATCAAGGGCTTTTGTGCAATATTGTCAATGTTGAGATATTTGTAGAAACATTTTATGAAACATCCCCTCATCCTTCAAGATGAATGTGAAAGTTGAGTCATTAAAACCTACATTTATAGTACATTATCAGTGGCGTCGCGTGCGCCCAGACCATAGGCCTTCACACGGCATTGGAATACAATTTCTATACCAGACATTTTTTATGTTACAACAATTTTATTATTATCAATTATTATTATTACGATTGCATCAATTTTCATAAAAGTTGAATTTTCAAGAACAATTTCCCGAACCATTTTAAGGCCAAATGAATGTGCACATGAGAAGTGATTGCTCATGGGCACTCCTGTACTTTACTGGTCCCTATATGGGAATGCGAGAAACGACCTCCTGTACTTTACTGGTCCCTAAATATCCCCTCCTTTACTTGCTATCTCTGCATTTAGTGTGTTGAGAAGGAATTTGACGTGAAACATGATTTGCGAACAACATGAGAATAAGCGACAATATTCTTGGACATCTTGCTGAATGGCAATATAGTTTCTTAATGTTTTGAAGCAAAAAATGCTTTTAATTGGATAAATATTTGTTTTTAATTTGGACCAGTAAAGTACAGGAGTACCTGCTCATGTCGCTTAACCGCCTTACTCAAGGAACTGATTAATATATCCTCTCTCTGTCCAGACCACATTTTCTCGAGAAAAAAAGAGGCAAGGTCAACAGTTTCTTGTGTTTCTCACGGTGTGGTCAGCCACTCACATGTTTGAAATTTTGATGCATTAAAATGTCTTGTGTAGTATTTGTTATTTCTTTTTCAGTGAGTACTTTCATTTTATATCAGGTATATCAGGTGGCCTACCTTGCTTGACGACAGTCATCGTTTCAGTATATTCCCTTCGGACGAAAGGCGTGGTTATGTTCTCATCTGCAGTACTAAACATAGTGTCACATCAATCACGTATAAACAAATTGTGGAATTCTACCGTTCCAGTCAGATGCATTACTCTGTATTCATTGGAGAACGCTCATCATCTGATCGCAGTCTCTTTCTGAACGTCAGCCATCTGCTACTGTTGACGTAGTGGACTCACTGACATAAAGAGAATCCAGGAACAATTGGGTTGCGCTTCCCTTACTATATTTAGATACCGCGCCTCGATCAAGAATTGCGTAGAATTTCATTGCAAAAATTGGAGAACACAGATCCCTTTCTTGATCTGTGTTGGAGAAGGCAAATCATTGTCTACCGGAAAAGCCAATATTGGGGTGGGCGCGTGCGCTTACTGCCTCACACGCACACAACTCTCTTTCGCTCTGTCCTGAACCACAGAAATAGATATTACTACACGAGAAGATACAATTCGCGATGGCCGCTCACTATCGGTTTTTCCCTAATTCCCTACGACGGCATGAGTGGCTTAAACAAAGTCACCCGGCCAAGTCAGTGAGAATCACTTACCTTTGAGACTGTAATACAGTAATCTTACATGAACAAATTTTCTATGTACTCCTTTGCGTCACCAACCTCATGGCAGCACTAAAGTTATTAAACGGGGTGAACTGTCACACGAAGCAGGAAACATAATTGACCTTGAAATAGTTGACTATGACATCATTGGACACGAACAGGCGTCAATGAAAGATCGGACTTACCGGATAACGCTGGACTTGAATGATCAGGGGTCCCCAAATTCCTCTACATGTGAATGCCCCAATGGCATGTATAAATACAGCCACATGACTGCCGTCTTTATCTACGCTATAAAAAAAGGAGTCTTCTATTATAAAGGCTCTGGAGGCAACTTAATGGACGAACAATTCTTCTTTGCGATTAAGGTGTCACCTGTGGATATTCAATGAACAGCTTTGTCTACGATTAAACAGCATAATTGTCGATATTGGCATCTCTTTTTTCGAGGTCGAATTACTGCAAGTAATTTCAGCTTTGTATAACAGGAAATCCACCGGTCACGAACTGAACTTCCTCCGTCTTTCATGAAGACAGTGCTCGGTGACTACAATCTAAAAAGAGAAGAAGGAGGAAAAGCCACCTCATGGGGTGCTAATCATGAGAATGAAGCTGTATGCTCATATAAACGCGAAACCGATCGAGATGTCTCCGCCTTGATTATGGATAATTGAGTGTTAATGTTGGGTGCGATGGTGAAAAATGTCCCAGACTTTGAACCTGTTCTGTGCACCCATTCTTTCAGCAAAGTTTGGTCAGATCAGATTTTTCGTTGTCTTATACGGGAGGTTCTTTACTCAATTTTTCGCGATGCAAGAAATAAAATATAACTCGCCCTCAATTTAGAGACGGCTTTTTTATTCATCAAAATATAGATCTAGACGCCTTTCGTCACGTGGACAGTCTCAAAGTGATCAACAGTATCTGGAAATTATCAAACGCTGTATCATCATCAGATGAAATTAGACTATCTGTAATAACCGACGGATCCAATATTAGACCGACAAGGCGAGAAGAATCAATACAGATAAACAAAATATATTTATTTCTATGGTCTGAACATCAATGCTTCGTCTGAGCAGACAACCAGCTTGTGTGTCTAATTGTTTGAAGAAACAATCATTCGATCGTCAGCCGTCGAGGTGAACGGTCGGATTTGCCAGCACCTCTTGCGACTTTGTGCATGAGTGTTGCTTGCATAGGAACGCCAGCCAGCGCCTAGATATCTACATCCCAGACAATAGACAATTCACGCGTAGCGCTTGCCACCATGCTTCTTCGCTACAGCAGTTACTTCATTGTTGAGAAGAATTCGTCTGCGTTCACAATCCCACGCACTTTGAAGAGGCGCCTTTTTTACTTCGGAATTTTACGTAAACAGTCGACTGCCTGCCCTATTCCAGTTCGCGTCTCTTCTCGCAAACTCCGTCATCGATCAACGAATTCTCCATCTCAGAGACGAGTCCTCAGTGCTTTTCCTCGTGCATCTCGACACGCCTTTCGGGCAGACCGCTTTCTCTCCTTCGGTCTCTGCAACGTTCGATCCCTCCACCATAAAGTTGATGACATTCTGCAGCTCATACATGAACGTTCTCTCGACGTTATGCTTTTGACTGAGACCTTGCACGACATCGATTCTGTTTGCGTTAGCCGCCTTCGCAAAGAGGCACTTCTTGTCATTGATCCTCCTCGTCCTCGCAATCGTCTTGACATAATAGCATCCAACCACGGCGGTGTCATCATTGCATCGAACGCTCAGGTGCATCAAAATCGTTTGCTCTTACCTTCGATACAACAGCCTTCGAATGTTCCTGCGTGAGACTGACTGTCGGCTCCACCTGTCTGACTGTTGTCCTCATCTACCGCGCTGGGAACATCACCTCGCTTTTCTTCTCCGAGCTTTCGCTGATTTTCGAACAACTCTCAACTCTTCCGGGTCCCTTACTTGTGGCAGGTGACCTGAACATTCACGTCGAGCGACCAACCGATCCCCACGCTTGCTCTTTGACAGAGCTCATGTCTTCTCACGGTCTCGCATGTCGGGTAAACGTACCAACTCATGTCCATGGTGGAACTCTGGATGTCATTTTTTCCCGTTCCGAACTTTGACATTTTCGTCAACGTTAGTGATCCGGGACTATCAGATCACAGTCTCCTGACTTGGAGCGTGCCTTTTTGTTTCTCCTCCACCGATCTACGTTTCCTCTATCTCTCGCCCTTGGAGCCGCTTTGACTTGTCTCTTTTCCGACAAGCCCTAAGTCACTCACCTTTGCGCCTTCCCTCAACTGGATTTACCTCAGCGCGGACGAACTTGCCGAATTGTTTGACTCGTGCATTACTGCTATACTTGACGAGCAAATTCCCTTCCGCCGCGTGACTGTGCGACGCCGTCCTTCAGACCCTTGGTATGACGAGACCTGCCGCGAGGCAAAACGGCGCGCTCGTCATCTTGAGAAGCATTTCGACACCTTCAGCGTCGCGCCCTCTCCGGTCCATCCCTCCAGACATCAGGTAACTCCAGCTACATTGAGTGGAAGAACAGTCTCAGGGCCAACCGCACCCTTATCCGCGTAAGAGTGACAATCTTTGGCGCACTAACTATCGCTCATCTCGCGATCTCTGGCGCCCGATTGACTCCCTAATGGGTCGTGATCAATCTCCGCCATCTCAGCACCTCACAGCTTCCGACTATCATCAACTTTTTGAAGCGAAGGTCAGTGAGGTCTGCCAGGCAACCATCGACTCCACCCCACCTATCTTCTCGGTTGTACCTCCTGACTGCCACCTCACTTCTTTTCGTGAACTCACTCCTGCTTTGGTGACATCCGAAGTTAGAAAGCTGTCAGACAAGACATCAGTTGGTGATCTTTTTCACACAGATATCATGAAAAGCTGTATTGACGTACTGGCGCCGTTCTTTGCGCATCTTTACAACACATCAGAGATGACAGGCATTTTCCCATCCGCCTGGAAGAAGGTCTATGTCATGTCGTGCATTTACATGCGTCCAGACTGTCTAGACTGTTAGTCATTGTTCTTCTGTGACATGACGTCACACCCCTTGTTGGCCGGATTTTCTTAGTACATGTGCACTGACTTGGAACTGGCTCTTGTTGTAAACCCAGTCAAACCAGTTCTAAGTGGTCGCGGTGAGCGATGTGAAATGCATTCAACTGCTCTGTATAAAACGATTGTTTTCGCAAATACACGCTACTCGTATTGCCTGTCTTGTTCATATTAACGAGCTACAGCGCTGACTAGTTGCACTAACTTGGCACATGTTATAACCAAGCGGCCTCGGCACGCCAAGTTAGCTGTGATAGGTCTGCGCTGTGGCGACCTGGTTTGTGAGTGGACATTCTCTACACTCTGGCACATGATATACCCAAGCTGCTTCCCGAAGCACGCCAGAGTGAATTGACTTGCTACTCTCATCTCATTGGTCATACCTTAAGATCGTAGGCCTTACGACCCGAGTCCTGAGTAAGCACACTCTACCTCCTGGCACACGTTATAACCAAGCTGCTTCCCGAAGCACGCCAGAAGGTATTGCATTGCTGCTCACTTCTCACAAGTCGTGCCATAGGGAACTAAGTCACTGCACTTGACTCGAGTCGTGTTCAACACGCTACTTAGGCCCTAAATAACTTTAAATAAAGTTAGAATAGCTAAGGACCTAGGCTTAAGGACCCTAAGGCCATAAGGACATAAGTTAAGGCCTAAGGTATCAACACGTATCAGATGATATATAGTAGATATATATACGTATATACATATATATATATATATATATATATACTATATATTCATTGCGCATCTTTACAACACATCAGTGATGACAGGCATTTTCCCATCCGCCTGGAAGAAGGTATACATTACTCCGGTCCCGAATAGGGGCAAAGATGACGCCACCAATGTCAGTACACACCGCCCAATCTCCAGCTTGCCCACTCTTTCAAGGATCCTCGAAAAATTGTGTGTTCCCAGTTGCGCTCTCATCTCGAAGCTTTCAGTCTGATGTCAAGGCTCTAATCTGCATACCGACCGGGACACTCCACCGAAACTGCTGTTCTGAAGCTCTCCTCAGACATCTTCCGTGCCATGGATAGTGGTAAGATTGGCCTATTGTGTTTTCTTGATCTCTCCAGTGCTTTCGACACAATTGATCATTCTATCCTCATCACCCGACTCCGATCATCTTTTGGCCTCGACAGTCAGTGGCTGGAGTCCTTCCTCACCGGACGAACTCAGTCGGTAAGACAAGGCTCGACGTTTTCGACACCTACGCCACTGATCTGCGGAGTTCCACAAGGATCAGTTTTGGGGCGTCTGTTGTTTGTCCTCTACACGGCAGATCTCGTCGATATTGCTCATGAACATGATCTTCGCATGCACTCTTATGCCGATGATATTCAATTATATGGCTTCTGTGACATCTCGGAGAAAGGGCGATTGAGTGCGAAAATATCTGTCTGCTTGGACGCTCTAATCAACTGGTTTGCTTCCAATCGACTGCAACTCAACAAATCCGAGTTCATGTGGTGCGGATCTGAACGTCGGATGAGAAGCTTCTCTCCTGAACCTGTTCGTCTGGGCCCCATCTGTCCTCTCCTGGGGATTCTGTCAGATGCCTTGGAGTCCAATTTGACCGTGTTGTCATTCCGAACGCATATCACCAAGACCGTCGCCTCCTGTTTTGCCATGCTTCGCAGGATAAGATCGATACGCCGCTCAGTCAGTCCAGCTCTTCTGACATCCATCATCGTGGCTTTAGGTCACACTCGTCTGGACTACTGCCTGTCCGTCCTCGCTGGCGTCCCATCCACCCAGCTCTGTCGTCTTCAGGCCGTTCTCAATGCTGCCGCCAGACTCATTTATGGATGCAACCGCTGCTCCTCGGGTTCGCCTTTGCTCAGAGAACTTAAGTGGCAACCGATGCATGCAAGAATCCAGCAACGTATAGCGGCCATCGTTCACTCCTGTCTCAGTAGAGCTGCTCCCGACTACCTGCTCAGTGAGCTCCATCTCGTTTCACAAGCTGAGGGGCGATCCCGCTTGCGCTCTGCACGAGGGCCTTTCCTCCTGACGTCTTTCGTGCGCCGTCCTACACTCAGTGGACGATCCTTCACAGCAACTGCACCTCGAGTCTGGAACCCTTTGCCGGTTGATATCACCAAAGAAACATCATCACAGAAAGCTTTTAAGACTCTTCTGAAGTCGTATTTTTCGTCAAATTCTTAATTAAATGTAAAGTGTCCTAGAAGTCCCTGTGATATAACGACACTCTAATAAAGCTCATGAATGAATGAATGAATGAACAACTGTGATTCGAGCACGCGCTGCAAAACTGTTCAATGAGGTTGAGCGTCTGACTTTGAGACGGAAAGCTGTGCACAGCTCTCACGAGAAGCTATCGAATTTAAATGAATGATAACACTTTTCATTTTTATAATTGTTGGAAATTTTTTTTTGAGGATGCGCCGAAGGCCTCGCAGGTACGGAGAAGACGCCACTGTACATTATAGTCATTCTATACATGCATGCAGTTATTATGGCAATGATGGTCACTAATACCTGCCATTATGTAGTTGCATTGCAAGCAGGGATGCGGAGTCGGAGTCGGAATCAAATGATAGGACTCCGGCCTATAACTAAGCCTGAAATATAATACAAACAAATTATTTATCTTCGTGCATAGCTCTCACTGTCTTGATGTCACCTTTCTCCGTCAACAAAAGTACAGAGACCGCAGTGCATGCAAAGCTTGTAATAGCTGAGGGAATGAACCGTGAAAGTGAAAAAAGGATTTTCTTTTCACTCGGTGATTTAGTAGAGAAGACAAGCCTTCCTAGCCTCGATCACACCTACGCACCAACGGTCACATCAGAGACAAAAATGAAATACTAGTTTGTTTGAGAACATTACCTCTTACCCTCACGTTAATCGTGTGTGATTTCTCCTCCAAAGCGCATATTAAAATCGAAAGTGTAATCATATTTTTGGAGAAGGATGTGGATTTTCCTGCCTGGTAGGGACCCCTGTGAAGAAAAACCCTGAACCTAGAAAAACCCTGTGAAGCACACATCAACAAAATGGGAGGAGCAGAGTCGCATGCATCCAACTTAAAGCGACATTTGATCAACTTTCATCGGAAAAGATTGATAATTGATGCAGAAATGATCACTAAAGATAGGTTCAGATAAGCCTTATGATCTATGGTGCAAGTTACTAGTTTTTTTCAAAAAACTAGGCTATATTTACTTGCCACCCGCAGTCGGAGTCGGAGTCCTATCAACCCCCGGAGCCGGAGTCCTATCAAAATGATAGGACTCCGCATCCCTGGTTGCAAGGTATGTCAGAGACAAGGCTTCCGTTTTTCTCCTAATGCTATTGCACAGCAGGATTCAGTTACACACATGGCCGAATGCATTGTAATTCATGCCAAATATTCACACGTATAATAATAATGCCGCATACTATGACAAAGAAACGGTGTAAATATTCCTTGATCATATTTATCGTTTGAAAATTTTAATCATTTTATTCTACATAGATAGCTAAGACACTGTCAGCCCGTCAAGCAACCTGACATCCATCACAATTATACTTCAAATTACAAAGATTAATATTGCTTTATGATAAGTTGAAAATACATCACATTTTTACCGATCACATTCTCAAAGAATACAAGAATAAGCTTCTAACAGGTACATTGCGTCAGCATCCACATTCTAAGTATAGGCCTAATTGAAGTGAGACATAAAACTTAAGCACAACACAGATATTAATTTTCATCAGCGCATGAATGCTGATTACTTGACTCGTGTAAAGTAGAGCAATCGATTTAAACAAGAACTTCCCAACATTACACATACAATATCCTTTCTAGACGACAATACAAACATAATGCGTCAGGTAACCATGAGAATAGAGGCACGATAGATTTTTCAGACGGTGTGCTACTATTTATTTTGAAGTTTTTAGACACTGAACAGTGGTATACATCTGTCGGGTTCTATTTAATACTTCTCATAAGCTTCGAATTATATTCTGTTTCCTTTGAATTTTCTCACGTGCAAGATAAAGCAGCTAGAGTGAATGCTTCTAAAAATATAAAATTTCTTTGCTTTTTTGTAACTTTTCACATTGAGATTCTCACGCATTGGCGCAAGGTAAATGAGATCTTCAAATTTTCTGATAGACACAATACTTGCTAAATGTGTTTGTATTATTGTCATAAGTCAATTAATTAAAGGAATCAATTTCTCTATCGATGAAACATTCAACAGCTTTGTTCAGGAATTTCTTGTCAGGAAGATTTTATCATTTAAAGATCTTTTGTTAACTACTCACATGTTGTTCTTTCCAAACTGGTGCTAAAATACTCGTACATGCTCTCTGTCAAAAATGTCTAATGTGTTTTCTTTTCCTTCTATTTGTAATTTTTACTCCTTCATTTCTCAAATACATTAAATGAATAGCATATTACAACGCTGTTTATTGTATGATCGACTACAAGGCACTGGAGACCAAAGATCTCGCCTGAATTTTAACTTTCAATTATATCGACGACTTAAAACTGATTACCTTTTTCCCGAAAATCATCATCTCCAGTCGTCTGGTCAATTATGCATGTCATCAATTGAAAAAAAGTCCAAAACAACAGAGACCGTGTTTTTGAACCATATTCCAAAGGAGTGTTAATAGTTTAATCCACGTGAACGCAATGTATTCGCTTTCAGCATCGAATTTTGCATACTTGCAGTACTTGCAACCACATTGAGATAATGAATGATAATGATAAATAGTGCTGTCCTTTGGGGCGACTTGTCCATAGACTCTAGAGCTGGGTACATATCTTCAGGTGAGAAGTTCGAACATTAATCCTGACCTGAAACCAAAAGATGCAGGCAAGCTGAAATCGACGAGATGAGATCAATTAGAGATTTCATATTAAAAATCATCTTAATTCATCATCTTAATCAGAGATTTCATCTTAAAAAGACAATACGCAGCACAAGATGGAGACAACCTGTTTGTTCAATCGACTTTTCTTCTATAAAAATGTAAAAATAATTGTGAAAATAGTTGATCAGAACTCATGTAGCCCTGAATCTATGTCTGCTGCACTTTAGAGTGATGGGTTTGTAACAGCTTGTAGAATCACCAAGTTCCCATACTTTCCTAGACGAGTTATTTGACTCGAGATAATATAAACATATCTCCTTCCACGCGGTCTTTAAGTTATTGTAGCAACAGAATTTGCCGGCGAATAATTTCAATTCTGCTACTATTTATCTAATTCCTGTTTACTTTTCTGAATATAGCTATAATATTACTTAGTTAACGAGCTAAAACGGATTGTGATTCCATCAATTATATATTTGATATAGAAGCTTCCTTCCAATTTTATCATATTTAAATATTCCAAATATTCTACTTGATGTCATTTACTTTTCAAGTGCTTCAAAAGTTTCGTATTAATGTGAAGTAAATGTTAAGGACTGCTTGTTAAATCAGAACTACATGTAAGTAATGGCAGTGGGCGGGAGGACCATATCCAAGAAATTTTCAAAACTAAATTATTCTCTTCCGAAGTATTTATGCCACAATAAAAGAAAGCTAATAGACACGTTGGCAACTCTGTACCTATACTTTAACTTTCTTTTATTGTGGCATAAATACTTCGGAAGAGAATAATTTAGTTTTGAAAATTTCTCAGAACTGCATGCCTAGTCTTATATTTTGAAATTTGTGGAATCGATTAGAATTTTATTTGGATATACGCTCATGTACCTGTCGCTTGGCTATCCACTACCATAAAAATATTGAGCAAAATCAATCATGGATCTGTGTACGAAGTAACGTAATGCATACATAACATTCGGTAACACCAGGACACGGAGGTTGGAAAAAATTAAATGCGATTTAATTGGTATCATTTTTTCTAACAAACAATCAATTTGATTGAATCACGTGAGCAATCAATTGATTGCAACTGTTCCTTATCATTGCCAGATCTAGGAAGATCTTTCCACAAATGATTACATGGTTGACATTTGACTAATAAATATGGGAAAGGTATTTCCATCGCACAGGACTACGAAGGTGCATTAAGCCACTTACAGAAATAGAATTCACTTGTACTCACATGCATGCATTTGTGAATTTGCACATATGCATGCATTGAACAATGAAACACATGTGTTTAGTTGGAAACTTCTAAATTAAAGCTTAAATGAATGCTAAAGATTATTAAGAACAAGTTTCGCATTCTGCTATAATCAAACTTTCTTCGTTTTAAATTCGAATATGTACACAGATTATTGTATGAACGACTGTGTAGGCCTATACAATGCACTATATAGCTCATAATAATAGCTCAATAGATCACTTCTTTGACTTGTGAATAATTGTAATTAATTGAAATAATTGTCACCTAATCCAATCAATTTATTGAATTGAAGATAGCTCATCAATCAGCTAATTGCAATTAACTTCTAATCAATTAAGTTTTCCATTCCTTGCTATGACAAGCTGTGACACTGACATGTATATTTTATGCATTAATTATCGGCTGAGTGTTATCAGATGAGCGGGGCAAGCCTGAGATTTCAGGCCTGTTTACAAGTTTGTCCTCTAGTTGATTATTGTCTCTTTTTCTTTAAGGAATTTTGTCGGTCTGGAACAGAGATCTCTTAAAGCAAACACCACTATAATCTTCATCGTGTAATGAATAAACAGATCAAATTAATAGGGTCAATTCTCTGTGAATGGAAATCACATTTTGTACAAGATGATTCACAGTAAAGATCTCATTATTGTTGTTATTGCCATGAAAGTGTTCTAGTGACGCATCTATCAACATGCTCAAAATAATGAGTTCGTTGCTTATCAATGAGTCTAGACTTTCAAAACATTGAATTTGATTTATGGTAGAAACTAATTCATCTGCGCATGTAACCATTTTTATCAGCAATTAAGGTTGTTATTTTCGATGTTGATAATCTAAAATCTCTCTTGCTAATTTGATCGTCAAATACTGGAATTTAGATTCATTTGAAACGTTAGATTCCGTAGACACGTGGAATATTGAGCTGCTGCTGCAGCGGTGAACAGCTCACATGATGTAATCCAGACGACAACCTCTCTCATTGTCAAGAAGCAATTGATGATATAATCAAATAAGAGAAATCCATAAACTAGTTCTCATTAATTGGAAGAGATTTAAGCTGATATTGGCTAACACTTTCGGAACTGTTTGTCAACATTAATTGAAGTATTTGTCAACACTGTCTTCATCGTTACAGAAATCTATAAACTGCTTATCTGAACTGTCAAATATTCTTTATCACAATTTCATGCTCTTTATGAAGAGGGTCTTGGAAGAGAATGGAATATTTTGAAACTTTGAGCCAAAGTGTCTCACTTTGCTTTGAACAGGTTCAATCACATATTAAAATTCAATTGGTATATGATTTTTTGCATTTCGAACTACAATTAGAATAAGCAAGCATTGTTGTGTGCATCATACGCGGAGATCCCGGTATCATAAAAACGAGGGGAGGGGTTTCATTTATATGCTAATCTATGCAAAGTTTATTTGCATTCTTCCTTCATCAAAATTATATTTTATTTTTGAAAACATCAAAAATATGTGCATGGGACTTCCCTGAGTAGTAAACTGCCTCAATTACGCGCTAGTTGTTTCGTGCTCACTCCCATCAGCTCAATTCATCAGCACATTTATCATTTCCTTACCAAAACAGTTGCGACAACGTGTTTTTCCATTTTGTGATAAACCAACCAATACTCATAATGTATAATGTGGGTTTCAAACCAGACTTTTACTTTTTACGCATCACGCTTTATTGTTTAAAGGAACCCGTTGCAATTGCTTTTGCAGCTTTGCATTATAAGTGCCACTACCTATGCGGAAATCATGCTTTAATACATCGAATAACCAATTCAGCCTGTTCTCACGCGAATCATTTTTCTACCATTGCAACCTAATGGACCACTGATGTTTGACCAACATTCAGAATACTGTGTTGATGCAATGCTTATAGGCCCACGCAAAAAGTTCTGCTTCATTAGATGTGATATAATAATATCTGTGATTTTTGTGATTATATATTATCAATTTTGTGATGCAAAATTATCACAGATTTTATGGAACACCAGTGATCCATTGAGTTTTCCTTGGTTCATTCAATTTAATGAACAAAAAGATTATACTGACATTATTGTCAGAATACCTAAAGGGCAGTTAGAATAAATATTTAACTTCGCAAATTTGTGCATGATAAATAATTGCCACTAGAGTTTCAGACATTTCTGACACTTCATGCTAAAAAATCCAGAACTTTATAGATTACACCTGACACATAAAACCTATCTTCTAAATACTTCTTGCATTCAATGCACTATTTTAATTGAGCTCTTTTAATACAATGCTTTGCAATGCATTCACTTTTTGTTTATCATCAGGAAAGTACTTTGTATCCACCTTACAGTGAATGACCATCATAAAAATTAAAGACTTCTTATTCACAATTATTAATGAGCTAATTAGCAAATTAAAGGAAAAGGTTTGCCTACATTTCTCCAACAGAAGCCGTTTCACTAGCTTCTTGAAAAGCTTCCAAAGCTTGGTATTAACCACGGAAAGACGCATGGAATAGAAGTTTCCGAAAACCGTTCTGCATGAGCTAAATAATCTATTTGAGCACTGTACAATACCCATCTGGTGCGATTCGATAGATTGACAATTGTTGTTACATGCAGCTACTATTCAATAGTAGTCCTATACTAACTTGAGCTGGTTATAATCCTCTAGATGTCAGCTCAAGAAAAATATATGTAACACAGAAAAATACGACAAATAATGAATAGAGATTTAAATGTAGACTGCAATTACCGATTAATAGCTGGAACTGCTTTACAATCAATTAATTGGGCATCTCAACTGAAACGTCTAATAGCGAAGCATTTAGCAGTTGAGATATAGGTACGGCGAGATACACTGTAAATTTCTTTGTGTCAGTTCCTGTCTCTGAATATAAACAATGACTTCAAACACTCACTCAAAAAGTAAGACATCTTGAGGCAAAAGTAAAGAAGTATTTATTTCCTCTTGAATTTTGCTAAATGTTTGCGTTTTTTTAGATCCTTCAAAAGAGACTGCATGCAGACAGAAAACAACATGTGTTCAATTTACACTAGCTCGTTTTTCGACAAAAAATTATGTCCAATCATGTGTCATCTAGATTGATGACACAAGAAACTGGTTGAGATGAACTCGATAATTGATGAAGTCTGTTGTTGAATCTGTTTTTATGTCTGTTCAAAATTTTTTCTATCAAAGTTATCAAATATCAAACAGTATCAATTTCATTAATAGAGAATGTTGCAAACATTCTACTTCATGCTGATGAGTTTCAGTAATTCTACAATAACAACTTTCCGAAAGAAGTGTTCATGCTTGAAAGATAAGAAAATTCTGTGGAATTGCAAATTGTCAGGATATTTAAATATGACCTGTTTTGTCAATGAATTGATTTTACAGATACACGTCTACGTGTTTGGGTGTAGAAATGACTTTAATGCTGATGGTCACGACCAGAGCTGCACCTTTTTCACATGTATTTCCTAAAAGACGCGATTAATTTCCGATAATTCAAAATGGATTTCAGAAATGTGACTTGATTTTCAGAAAACGTAAAATAATTTTCCGAAACATAAATTAAAGTTCAGAAAATCTCAGAATTGATAAGTTTAATTTCAGAAAACATGACTTTAATTTCAATTTCAAAACTTGGATATCAGATATCACAAACTGGCTATCAGATGACGTTATGTATATTTCAGATATCATAAAATGATTTTTTGATTCATAAAATGTATTCAGAAATTATAGTAAAATATAATTTGGATTTCGGAAAACATAAATTGCATTTTATTCACAGTAAATGAAGCTAAGAAAGTATCAGTTGTTCCTATTACAGAAAGATAATTTGAATTTCTGAAAACGTTAAATATATTTCAGAGAACACAAAATGTATTTCATAAAAAAGAGCATGTAGTTCAGAAAGCAGAAATTGATCATCAGAACGACGCTCAGAGAAGCATTGCACGTTTTGACAAGAGAATTGAATTTCAGATGATAACAACTTGATCTCATTACCTTAATTATAGGCTATATAAATCTTAGATCACTGAAATGGTCCACAGTCTTGGAAATACAAGTGTCAGAAAATCGTGCAATGTTGAAGAAGACCGTTTTGCGGCTAATTCCATGTTTGCATCTAATGCATTCGGAATGTGCTGCACCCACAGAATTAGATTGTTTAATCGTATCACTTTGCTAGAAGTGCAAACTGATTCAAACAGATAACACATGAAGGAACTTAATAAGTGGGCAAAAAGAAATTTTTAATACCTTACAGAGATAGGAAAAATAGTCGTGCGTCGCTTGCGGATTGTTCTGAATTCCTTCAAAATACTCCGATCGCCACAATTCCTTACGATTCGAAGAATTCAGATCATTGCGCAAAAGTTTTCTCGATAATGTTGGGCCCTCCGATCATTTTAAAAAAAGTTAGCAGGCGCATGAAAAAGCGTTCACAAACTTCTCTGTAGAACTTGACATCGTCTGTGTCTCTTTTCTGTGTGATCCGGTTGATAACAGTTACTGAAACTTTGCACAATTTGGCGTGTTTAATGTTGAACTGGCTGCTCATTGTTCGATTGCTATGGTATTTAGTCAGGAGATTGTGCCATTTCATTTACGTTAGATGTTGCAATGTTTCCCTTCTAGTCAAACAGAAGAAGAGACGACCTGTCTAATTCTGTGGCTGCACCACTTCTTACCATGGAAGAACGCTTTTGTCCGTTGTGTCGAGAAGAAATAAAAGATATAAATGAATTCAAAAGACGAAAGTACAAAACTGCATCATCAATAGATCGGGAATTAATCGTCGAATGCTCTAATCGCGGCCAAGATTGGAGGACTCAAGCAGAAACATTGGGAGTAAATTACAAAGCTGCCTATAGTTGGATAGGTTCGGGCGAAATAAGCGGAACAAAGAGAGGTGGTAACGAGCCTAGAGCAGAGGATAGAGCAGGACAGTTCCATCACTTTGGTCAAACTGAAAGCCAAAGATTTTTAGAAACTTCCACATCACTATTTCCACAACATCCGTGTCCAACTACGGATGCAACAGAATGTTCACGGTGAAGATGATGCATTGTGAACCTCTGACGATGAATTCTGATTCAGACAAACAGCTGAGGAAGGAGTATGTCATCTCCCTCAACTCCTACTTGCAGCATGGTCGACAAATATTATGGATCAACGAAACGAATTTTAAATTTTTTGTCGGGGGAAATTGTGGACGTCTAACAAATGTGGACGCAAAAACAAATTTGACAAAGCATCTGTATCTTGATGAAGCGAAGATGTCTGGATCTAACTTCTACCTGAATTAGTAAAAGAGAGTTATACCAGTAGCGATTTCTCAGGGGAATTGAGGTAAACAGTGTTTACCTTTACAGTTAACAGTAGCGCTGGCTAAAAAGTAATATCGCCACAAATCAACCATTGATTCCATACTTCCATTATATACATGTACTTGCTTTGAGTTAGACAGAATGCAATCTTTCTTCGTTGGAATTATGTAACTTTGACTGCAATAATCCGATGTTCACCTATCAATCTTCGATTTGTTTTGGATGAGTCGATGAAATATCTTGATATGCACTAATCCTGTGTTACCTCCTAATAAAAGCAAATATACAGGTATCAAAACCTGATCCTATACTGTAATAAGTGTTTCTAATATGTACCTGCCGTTTGTCTATTGATTTTAAGTTTAATAGGTTTAGGTGTTTCCCTGGGAATGAAAGGCAATAATCGCCGCTGAGTTATACATGTACAACAAACAACGTACCGCAGACTACAAGCGATGCACTGCGAAATTCAATTAATGTGTATCGAACTGTATTGTTCAATGGCTATACATGCTATTTTGTCGACAGAGTGCCATTTCGTTGGCATCACAAAATGCAAGCAGATGAATGGACGAGTTGACTTTCTACACATTACAGAATCAAATAGTTTAAGCTGATAAATTCTGTGGATCGATACTAGCTGAGAATAATTGATTGGTTTTGACAGACTTGGAATGTAGCACAATAGATTTTACAGGCCGTTTTATATCTGATTCGCACTTTCTCATTTTAAAGTCGCATTAGCTAATTGCAGTCAACTTCTGGTATTCTGTGGAAAGCAAAATAAGTAATCAATGAGGAATAGGCTCTTTCTTGCAATGACGTGATTTCCTCAAAGAATGCCAGAAAAGCAAGCGTAGTGAACTTCTGTCAATTTCTTTGGAATTCTTCATTGCATGCATTTTAAACCTGTAATGTTGCATGTATAATATAAATATTTTCTTTCTTGTTCCAGGTCATTACGCAGTGACTGATACAAGCAATCATCAAATCCTTGTATTTTCGGAGGTTGGAAATCTTATCAATAGATTTGGGCAACCGGGACCCAACGCTCAAAATATCAACAGCCCATCAGACATCGTCTTTCTTTCAAATGGACATGTTGTGGTAACGGATGCCACCCAGGCGAAGGTCAAAGTCTTTGATCCACAGCTGGCCACGTTTGTAAAATATCTAGCACCAACTTTAACTTTTCAGGAGCCCACTGGGATCACTGCAACTGTTAATGACTATGTCGTCGCATGTGATTCTCGCACTGGTTTCGTAACCGTGATCAATCCCCAAGGTATGTTACGCAATCGTTTTGATCTGTCTTCAGCTGATGACTGTGATGCGAACCTTGTCCATCGTCCACGTTATGTAGCCATCACCAGAGATCGCACCATCATTATTGCTGATGAGGCTACATCGTCAATTTATTTATTCACATTCTCAGGAAAACCTGTGAAAATTATACAAAACTCAAAGCTTCGATTACTTGATGAGCCTGTCACGAATTTATTTGGATTATGTGTTGATGAGGATGACAATATTCTTATGATTATAAACGATTCCATCTGCTTGATCATGCCGACGGGGGATCAATTGTGGCGATTATTCGGAGTGGAAGACGGTTTGATGTCACCTAAGTGTCTCTCGAGTACAAATGATGGAGAAATCATTGTCGGGGATGATTCTACTCAGTCAGTTTGGGTTTTCCGACACGATGTTCAGCAGTACCGAACTTTCCGCCAGTTTCAGATTGCTGCGAAGGAAAGACGGTGTACCTTGTAAAATATTTGAATGGACATTTATCATAAATCTTTTTACACCGATGAACGCATTTTTCTGCTTTGTGCAAATAAATCGCAGTCAACGTTTGAGACCTGGTATGATGAATATCCATTGATGAGCGTGCGTGGGCAGATTTACCAATTGTAACGATGCACGCATCTCATATCACAATCATGTCAGAATGTTATCGATTGATGGTCAGGTTTGGTAAAATGCAGCGAATTTAACTAAACCCATCCGTTAGAAGAAGATGTGTCGACAATACCGTCTTCCGTCTTTACCGGTGACGATTCAGACCGATCCATTAGGTGAAGATGCGCCGGCAATACCGTCTTTACCGGGAGCCGATCCAGACCGATCCATTAGGAGAAAATGCGCCGGCAATACCGTCTTTACCGGTGCCGATCCAGACCGTTCCGCTAGGAGAGGACGCAATGGCCATGCCGTTTGACCTGCTGGTTCAGTAGACGAAAATTTGACACCTACTTCCTTTTCTCCGGCCAGAAAAAAAATATTTTTAGGAAATTACAGGATGGATATAACTTTTTACAATCAAATTACTGTATGTCGAATTAAACATTTTAAAATTGAATTGAAGAAAGGAAGGCATGTAGAACAAATGCACATGAAGTCACGAATTTGCTATCGCTCTACACAAACATGAACCATATCCGGACAAAAGCAATTCAATTGAAATTGGTTCTGGATGGCATCTTTACTTAATGATTACCGGTGTGTTCTGATTAATACACATGCAACAAGTCAACGCTTTAGGCGGACGCACACACATAAGCCACAAGCCGCAAACAGAGTTCCAACACTTAAGTTTCAATGAGAGGTGGCATACAGAACAAGCCATAAGCCGCCTTTTGATTACGGAGGTATACAGGATTAGCCATAATTCATAAGTCATAAGCCGTCGCCTGAATGAGAATCCGTGGGCGATGATCTTCAATAGAAACGCTGCTGTGATATATCGCGTCATTCTTTATGCTCATGCTTTACAATGCTCTATGCTCTTACAAAAATAAGAAAAACATCCTACATTTTATTCTTCTGCCTGCTTGTATTGCGTGCATCAAGAGAAAAAATTTTGTCAAAATGACTTGTGGTTCATTCTATGTGCCTCCGGCCTTATTGTATCAATAATTCATAATTCATTGCAAACAAAGACTGTATAACACAGTTGGAACAGCCCTAAACATTTTTCGATCATTTATACCGGCATGCCTACTTTCTGAATGAAGTGTCATTGGCAATATTAGAACTGGAGGCAAGGGTCAGTGCATTCCAACTTGTGAGTGGGTGAGTGAACGAACGAGGTCTTCAGTTGTTTAGAACGGGATTTTATAGTAACTACCATTGAAATGAACTGAACAAGGATTTCTCAGCGCATGAGCTGATGACCGAAGTGAACTGATGTTTTTCAGATTCCCACAAAACTTATCTGCCGTTCATCATTAGAATAATAATAATGACGTCTATTTCTTATACACCGCAGTAATAGGAATCGTGGGGGGAAAACCAAATGTGATAACAATCAAGGTCAGACAAAAATTCAGTTTCAAGTAACAAAGAAAGCAAAAAAAGTAAAGTAAAAAATGAACACTCGGACATATCAAATAGAGAGACGAAGTGCCATCAAAAGACGCAATTTGACAATTTTGACATAGAGCTTGCAAAAGAGGATTACTGAATCGAATTCGATACTATAGGTAGCCGGAATTTTCTTGAAAATGGCAGTCGCGGAAGAAGTATGTGATGGAGAGGATGATTTGGGTTCACAATAATTTTCTTAAACAGTCTTAGACCACACATAGTTCTCCGATAATCTATAGCGAAATCATTAATAAACAATCATATGAGGAACCACAGATTATTTTATGACGACGCGATTGTACTCTGTCTAACAACTTTGATTGATGACTTTTAAGGTTAACAAAAAGGATTCCATAATAGATCGCATGCACCCTTGATAGATGCAAAATAATTCTTCTTTGTTTAAGAATCACTTGTAAATTGAAAACCGTTTTTCCTGTATAAGTGTATTTTGTAAGTTAAACATCAGAAATTTAGAATCTTATGTCTGAATGCACAAGCAGGTGTTATAAAGTGTCGTAGAATTTTGTCATTTGATTTTGAAACTCCGATATTGTAGTAAATCTTTTTACCAAATTTTTCTGACTATCATTCGGTGCAGCTACGTAACGAAATTGTCGCGATGTAAGCTACCATTATCAAACATTGTCAATATGTAAAGAAATCGAGCATATTGGTATTTTCCATTTAAAGCCTACTAGTAAATGACTACTTTGAAGCCTATTCGACAGTAAATTATAAAATTTCTCAGCATAAATTGCAAATTATATGTTTAGACTTTCAACCTGTTATAAAAAGTACTTTTGTTCAAATTCTGCTCATCAGAGGGAAAATAAGATGAATGAAAGACCAATCTGCTAAAATCATATACTAATTCTACTCCAGTGTCGCAGACACTCTGCTTCATCAGACGATAATAAATGGCATTAGTTTTCGTTATCGTCTGATGAACAGCAGGTCTGCGACACAATTAACCCAGTGTTGAAGAATATTAGCCCTAATGACTTTTGATAGATTAGTCTTTCACTCATCTTATTTCGCGATCCTCTACTTCACCCTACCATAGCCTATTTGCTTTGCAGTTCATCAGAGGATGAAGTTAATGACTATATTTTCAATTTCTTGTTGAAACATTGAAATGTTTTGAATGAATCAAAATTTGAAAATCCGCTAATGCTCATTATGAAGAAATTTTAAAATGTAATAAAGACTACTGATAGAAATATGACAACAATAGCAGATGTCAGCTGGCATTGCCTTCTTTTTGAAATCAGCATATCGCTTTATATCGCAATAATCGCCTTTCGCTTCTGCCTTCACTGCTCTAAGGAACAGTCCTCCGAAAAGGATATGCAAATATATTCTAGAACAACAAATAAAACCTAGATCCATCAAAGCTCAACAGAGATGCCAAGCATCAAGCTTGTGATAAGTATGAGAACTTTGTCGCCAACTTTGATGCTGATCTTTATACTGTAAAAAAGCAAATTATTGAAAGGCAGTCTCCATCTTTGATCATTTTTACGAATAGCTTTAAGTTCGTTAGATGCAGCTTCAAAAGCTGCAAGATGTTCCGCATGATTCATTTTTTTACCGGAAACTTGTTTTAATTCCAAGTTTCCAAGCAAGAATAAGCGTGAGGGCATGCAGACATTTTCAATAAGCGAGTCATCAATGTTAGAAATTTTGACATATCAAATGTTAATGAATAGGCCTACCTACACTGTAAACTGTGTAATAACAAAGCTACTTACGAAACCGATGTACAAAACCAGAATAACAAAATGTACGAACGCACTATTATTCGCACTCATACACTACGAAAGCGATTGGCTTTCCTATTGGGTTAACCTTATTATCCAATATGAAAGGCAATCGCTTTCGTAGTGTATGAGCACGAACAATAGTGCTTTCGTACATTTTGTCACTTTCGTTTTGTACATCGGTTTCGTAGACAAAATCAGCCAGCTTTTGTACTCTTCAGTTTAGTGTAGATACAACACTGATTGTTTTGTATCTTCAAGAGTTTAGCGATACATGACATCATGGAAAAAGATGTACTCTACATGTAGCCTACTAAGCAATATTTTTATTGCAATTTGAGGTCTTTCAACATCATAATCATACAATTCAAACATGTCGCAGGCTTTTTCATGAAATCTCATCGATGTCCATGTCAATATCAAGTCTCAAACTATTTCTAGTAAACTGAATGATGAACTTGCTTAGTGCAAAATTCAAGTAAACGGCGGTGAGTGAACGAACAAAATGGTCTAGTGAACGAGGAACTCGGTGAACTTCCCTCGTTCGAATGCACTCGTGCAAGTGACATGTCAACAACTAGAGGCCTCTATAAGAGCTTGTCAAAATAGCGTGCGAGTACAATTATCATGTACAATACAGTTTGATCCCGCTATAACGTACATGGGATATAAGATACTATGGCTTGCAACGTACACATTTGAAATTCCTTGTCACATGTTTGATGCACAATGTTACCCTTGATATAAGGAACATGTGGACATAGGGGACATTTAATTTGGTCCCTTCGGTGTACGTTATGACGGGATTATACTGTATTCATTTAGATCTTCTTATGCACCTTCGATACGGCTTTTGGCTGAATCATTAAAAAAATAGCCAAAAAATAGCCTGCATAAACATGTTTGATAGGTAGTGGATAATTATGTATCAGCCAGGTATCATCAGCTATGTCATTATGGATGTAAAGTTGCGACCATATCTATGTTTACCAATTACACCTGAAAACCTTCTAGACACTTGCATTTTCGCTAAACAAATTTGGAGCTGTAATTTATGAATTTAAAATTTGCATGACTGCGTGGATATAAAGTGCAATTCACTCCGTATAGGCAAACGACATTTCATTTCATTTAATTCATGTTTGCTAATGCCGCTTACGAAATAAACCGCAAATCGTCAATGTCATTAAACGAAATATCACATTTATTTGCTTGCTGAGCACAAATTGGTTATATATCCAGTAAGACCACGTCTCCGGTTTGATCTGGAAATTTTTGGAGCGATTACATCTCTGACATGTACATTAGCCGGTACACGCATGCATTGGATAATGAGCATTCCACATGGAGAGACGCTTGGGATGTGGCATCTTATTATTGATGTCTTCATTTTGTCGTATTTAATCAAAGAGTATAAAAGTACGGAGAGACTCAATGTTCATCGTTGATTGAGTCTTAGAAATCTGTAAAGTGATCAAACGCCAGTTCCTCATCTATTGTTCAACAGGCACTTTTTGGACGAAAATTGTCACTTTGCAAGATCCGCTTTTTTGCAATTTGTCACGATACAAGTGCTTTTGCACAACTTTTGTTTTGTTGTTTACTTTTCCGGAAAGCATGGAATTCCATACTTCGAGGAAAAGGGTATTTGGCTTCAGTCAGATTGAAAAAGAGATGTCGCTCTGGATTTGCTTTACACATGAAAAAGACTGTTTCAGACATTCTGTCATGATATTGTTTATACTTGATAATGTATTTAAATGTACCATGATGCAAACTTAATTCGACTAATGGTCTATATAAGCTATCATGTCAGCAGCATTGTTACTTTCACTTGATTGTCAATTACAAAAATTAAAAGGCTTTTATATTGGCTTCGTTTTGTTCACCGACGCAGCAGACTCGTAGCGATTGCTCGCTCTGCGTAAGAATACTTGGGATGTCAGGGTTAGAAACTGGGTCGGATCAAACCTAAAACTTGAATATGCACGCATTGCATTCTTGCTAAGCACTCAGTAGAAGAGAATGATAGTGGGATATATGAAACTCGAGTCACATGGAAGAAGAACTCTTGCGATACCTGTCCAGTTAAGTCAAGTTAGCAGTCACATTTTTTTAATAGATAGTTGTATCGCCGATTCTCCGAGACAACACAATTTGCATATAAAATGATATCTCTCGTAAAATTCAAATCTGATTCTATTTTCCCCTTTAAAATTCAAAACAGAGCTCAAAATTTCAAAAACAATTGACTGCCAGCTTAACTGCTTGCTGAGGGAGATAAAAAAAGAAGTTATATCTCTGATTTCAACTAGAGTGGTTCTAATGACACTTTCCTGAACTATTCTATAACTATCGATTTATGATAATAATAATGTATGTTTAATTCCAAGAGAAATGACAATCGAGAAAGGCAAGTAAATAAGGCACGGATGAAGTAAGTCAAATAGTAAATATACAGAGATTTCACGATTATAAAGAGTTCGCAATTGAGCAAGCCCATGGGATGAACGAGTTTAAACATCCATATGAAGAACAATACGGCATGCGAAATAGTCCGGGAGCTAGCATGAAGTTGTGCAGGGAACGAGGTAGTACATAAAACTTTCACATAGCATAGTACACCTCTAACCTACTGCAAAACTTCGCGTCTGCCGGATCAGATCATTTGCTTTTCAGAAATAGAGAGGATAACAAAATCCTATGTATTTCCAGTGGTAAAATTGTGACACTTAAGGTGTTGACTCCATTTTTTCGAATTTTTGCTCATAAAAGTTACACAAATTGGTATTTTGTTGAACTGGTTATTATAGAAATCATCTACAGATCATGATCTTTCAAATGAGTTATTATTCAGTGACAGAGGATGAAGTAAAGTGTACAAACAGACACTTTTCGTTAAAGTATATCAACAATTTTCCTGAAATTTCTATGTTAAAATTTGCAGTTACACCAACGAAAAGTGTCTGTTTGTACACTTTACTTCATCCTCTGTCAATGAATGATAACTCATTTGAAAGATCATGATCTGTAGATGATTTCTATAATAACCAATTCAACAAAATACCAATTTGTGTAACTTTTATGAGCAAAAATTCGAAAAAATGGAGTCAACACCTTAAATGTCACAATTTTACCATTGGAAATACATAGGATTTTGTTATCCTCTCTATTTCTGAAAAGCAAATGATCTGATCCGGCAGACGCGAAGTTTTGCAGTAGGTTAGAGGTGTACTATGCTATGTGAAAGTTTTATGTACTACCTCGTTCCCTGCACAACTTCACGCTAGCTCCCGGACTAAAAGTGGTTGCTTCTGGGAAAGCGCTCTGGAGCGATGTGATGTAACGGATGGGATTCACTTTCACATTTCAAAAACAGTTTCAAAGCTACTTTCTGTTGACGCGAAGCAAAGGTTTTGATTGCTGTACGTCACAGATGATTCGGTGAGAGCGTCTAAGAAACCTGTTCACTTTATCCATGTCATCATGTCGCAAATTTCCAAACAGAGGAGAACAGCATAAAAACACTGAAAATACAACTGCGTCGAAGACATGAAGCAGTTGCTGTTTCGACACGAACGGCTTCAAAGATAGAATGGCAAACATACGTATGTATAGGTAGAGATGGCCAACCATCCACTATCAATAGGTCAGGAGGTCATCAAAGGTCAGATTTTCTAAATAATTGACTGCTATAACTTTACTGCTGGCTGCGAGGATCAACTAAAAAATCATCGCTACCCTATTGTTTACGGTCCGGGTCAGCCACAGCCGACACTGGAGATAGCTATTTGAAGGGTTTCAAGCAAGGTTGGGTCTTGGGTTCACTCTTGGGTTTTGGATAGTCTTGGGGGAATACCCAAGAATCTTGGGGTGCGGACCCAAGAGCTTGGGTACCCCCCCCCCAAGAGTGAGAACCGATGAGTAAAGAAATTGACCATGAATGATCATTTGCGGTTTCCTTGGAAAAATTTTACCTAAGTATATGACCACATCATGTCATAGCAAGTCATCTACATGTAAGCTTACATGCATGTACATTCAACCACACGATTGGTCTTTCTATGATAAAACTGTGCTATCATCAACTTTGATATAGACCTACCGCAAATGTCTATCTGATAGTTGTTTAATTAGCTTTTTCAAACTATGCTTTGATTACCTATGGCTTCCTTGTGAATTCAATCCATTAAGCTAGATGTAATGTATATTGTGTTAGACAGAATTTTGTATAGCCTATATCATTTTGCGTGAAATAAAACAAATAATAAATGAAAAAAATGCAATGCATTAAACCAATACCTCTATAACGCTTATGTTGTTAAATTGGTAGCCTACAATAATTCGTAGATAACTTGCTCCATATAGCCTCTTGCCTTGAAAGTTAAAAACTTCGGCCTATATTGTTTATCCTACTATTAGGCTACATGTATTAGAAATAGAAAGATATCAGTATCATTTAATACAGTGACATTCTTTGATGATTGCGTCTTATGATTAGTAAAAATATCGTTATATCTACATTTGTGCTCTTTTCATCTTATACGAGGCTTATGTTATGTGTGTTTTGCTTCTCGATATGACATGTTGCAAGGAATGCAGCTTATTCATGCATGTTGTTCTAATTAGGAAATTATTAGGCTGTAGACGTAAACAGGGTTGATGATATTGAGCCCAGAGATAACATATGCCGATAATTAAAACTTTTAGCTGAATATTAATATGCCCTCAATTCTGCAATAACAAATTCATGTAATAAATAGCAATCAATATGAGCATCACATATTAATTGCTTAGCAATATGTACAATATGGCATGATTCAAAATATCTTGATGCAATTTTAAATCTCAATCAAAATTCCAAACATGTTCTGGAAATTGTTGTTCCACTTCATTAGAGAAATAGCCACTCTTGGGTTCAATCTTGGGGGTAGCCTACCTAAGATTAGACCCAAGATTGAGCAAGGTCTTGGGTCTTTGGGGGTACCCAAGCCTACGCTTGGACCCAATCTTGTTTCAAGTTGTATTTTTCCAGCCTCCATAGGAGCCTAAAATTATGGCAAGTAGATGAATTTGGTAGTAGTCAATTGTACAGCTATGCAGCAACACCCAGCACCTCTAATGTGCACTTTGACGTAAGGGACGACAACCGCATGTTGCATTCCACTAAATAATTTTAGGTCAGGATTCTATACATTGAATAGCTGCATTGCCAAAATGACAAAAGTAATTAGATGTTTTTAAACGTGACTTCAAAGCCGTGCTTTATACACTACTATCAAAAAAAGTTTTATGGCCACGCTTTTGAGCATGTGTTAATACTTTGTTATACATGTAAATATTTTTGAAAGTTTTGACTTGCTGTTGAATTTGCTTTTTAAACCATGCTAATATTAAAGTTTTGTGCACAGCACGTTATTTTTGTGGTTTTATGCATGTTTTAGACAGCGTTTCCAATATTCGATTTGAATAGACAATGTTATTCAACTACGCGTATAATTGAGATCTCAGCAATTGATGAACTTGATACAAACTTGTTGATAGACGCCTTGATGTTTTATTCAAATCGAAAGAAGATCAAGACAAGAGAACTCAAAGACATAATCTTTGAGAGAACTAGTCTGCAGTCTCTATAGGCATGATTTGTTAGATCTGTGAATGCTAAGTGTAGAATACTCCTTTGAACTTGAGTTGCTACCGGCGAAGGCCTACATTCAATTATAATATAAACAGTTAAACATGCGGTACTACAACTTACGAACAACGAGTTATCGACAGTACATGTGCTGTAAAGCAGCTTTTCAAATTGCTCATAGGTTACACAGCTTAATAGGCTGCTCAATTGAAAAGAGCCGATGAAAAATGCTGTAAAAAAAGAGCTAAACTGTAAAATATAAAAAAACTGCGGTTTTTTTTTAAATTCCAATAATTAATCACAGCCTACATTAATTTCGGCATTTCAACTAGGCGGTAGCCCCTATTCCAGTCAATCATGATTTGAAAGTGAAGGAGAATACATGTAACACGACGTGACAATCAACCCTCAAGCAAAGAAAACAACGAAGACCCAAGCAAAGTTGTAATGATATTGATTGGATACCAAATTGCACATTTGGTGACCAAAATATGGTGCAATTTAATTATTGCTTCATACTTTTGATTTTCATGTTGCATTCTCCAAAGGAATTCATAATGAGGAATTCATCGCTACTTTGTGTTAATTTATAACTTTATTTTTTATAACATTTTTTGCATCGCCACTTTATTTATTCCATGATTTCCCAAACAATGGGATGCCTAACAATCTTGTTGAAACATGGATTTCTTTCGGAATATTGCCTGCAAATGATGCTTAGTCAACATTGTTGTGCAGAATACTTTCACATTCTAGAGCTTAATGAATTACTGTTGCAATTTTCATTAAATCGGCAATGTGTGCATCTTGTACTTAGCTTGACCAGTTTTCTTGTAAGACGCTGTCACATGCAACTTGCAGTCAATTAGTGAAAGGTATTAATTGATCCAATTTCTATTTATACCTCAGTGTCATACGAATTATTCCAATGCAGGCCTATTCATTCTTCCCTAAAATGACGTCATGACAACATTAGCCATTTTTTGGTCATACCACAGAATTAGATTGTTTAAGCGCATCACTTTGATAGAAGTGCAAACTGATTCAAAACGATGGCACATGGAGGAACTTACTAAGTGGGCAAAAAAATTTTTAATACCTTGCGGAGATAGGAAAAGTAGTCGTGCGCCGTTTGCGGATTGATTCGAATTCCCTCAAAATGCTCCGAAGAATTCAGATCGTTTCGCAAAAGTTTCTCGATAATGTTGGGCCCTTTTAATTATTTTAAAAGTTCAGCAGGCGCACGAAAAAACGTTCACAAACATCTCTGTAGAACTTGAAATAGACTGTACACAATCGAGCAAATTTGATGCAGTCTAAATTCGAGAGAAATTTGTGCAACGATTTGAAGAATCACGTGCAACGATTTGTGCAGAATCTTCGCTGTGCGATCCAGTTGATAACAGACACTGAAACTTTGCACAATTTGGCGTGTTTAATGTTGAACTGGCTGCTCACTGTTCGATTACTATGCTGTTATGTCAACAGATTGTGCCATTTCATTAACTTTACATGTTCCAATGTACACATGTTTACAATGTTTACATGTTCCTTTCTACACCTTTTTCACATGTATTTCCTAAAAGACGCGATTGATTTCCGATGATACAAAATGGATTTCAGAAATGTGACTTGATTTTCAGAAAACACAAAATAATTTTCCGAAACATGAATTTGAGTTCAGAAAATTTTGGAATTGATGAGTTCAATTTCAGAAAACATGACTTTAATTTCAATTTCAAAACTTAGATATCAGATATTATAAGCTGGCTATCAGATGACGTTATTTATATTTCAGATATCACAAAATGATTTTTTGATTCATAAAATGTATTTCAGAAATTATAGTAAAATATCAGCTGGATTTCGGAAAATATGAAATGTATTTTATCAATAGCAAATGAAATTCAGAAAGTATTAGTTGTATTACAGAAAGGTAACTTAAATTTCAGAAAACGTTAAATGTATTTCAGAGAACATAAATTGTATTTCAGAAAACGGAACATGTAGTTCAGAAAGCAGAAATTGATCATCAGAACGACGCTCAGAGAGGCATTGCATGGTTTGACAAGTGAATTGAATTTCAGATGATAGCAACTTGATCTCATTAACTTTGCCATAGACTATATAAATCATAGATCACTGACATGGTCCACAGTCTTAGAAATGCAAGTGTCTGAGAATTGCGCGATTTGTCAAATGTCAATGCTGAGGAAGGCCGTGGCTAAATCCTTGCTTACATCTACTGCATTCGGAATGTGCTGCACCAATTCTTGCCATGGAAGAACGATTTTTTTTAGATCGATTTTCATTCTTGAGTAAAAAAACTTGCCCTTTATTTACTGTATTCTTGATGATCTATGACTAAATTTCTCATTGATTTTCCTATTCTTTTCATTTTTAGGACCGAACGTTCATCTAATTGGAGCTATGACTTCAGCAGGGATGCTGCACATTACCAAACGACGTGGCAGCTTTACTTCAATGGCGGCCAAGGAATGGATGGAGGAAGCCCTGAACCTGTGGGTACAACGCCCCATGTCATAGGTCCTTGACGGAGCTATTCCTTCATTCTCAGGCAGATCTACTTCGATTGGCACCATACAGCCCAATGTTGAATCCCGTTGAGAGCATCTGGACGAAAATAAAGTCTCACGTGAAAAGTTCGATCGGAATCCCAAATGTTGAGGGGCCAGGTGTTGGTGAGCAACGCATGGTGTAGTTGGAAGGACTGATTGATGATGCCGTCGCAACAGTGACAAATGCTGACTGTTCACGAGCAGCACAGCATACTTCATCATTTCATTCTGTAGCAGTGAACATGGAGGACGTACAGGTTGGAATGTGATAATTTTTGTAACAAATTACTTGATGGAAAATCATAATTTTTCTTTATTCATTTTGAGAACACCTCTTTCATTTCTAATAATGTACATGTAAAAATTAAAGATAATCCGCTAAGCTTTTAAGATAATAATCAAAAGAGAACAGATTTTTATCTCAATTGTTTGCACTCAAACTGATCACTTTGTGTATAAAAGTTGATAGAGTTCATTTTTTCATTGTTGCTACATTACATTTTGTTATGCCGGGTATAAATCTCTAAAAGAGAAAATGGCGATTAACTTTCAAGTCATGCCATGGCAATTGATACCAAAGACTTTGCCGATCCAAACATGAATCAACTTCTTGCAACCCATTGCTAGAGAGGATTAGAACAGTACATCTCGTTTGTTTCTGAAATTAAATTCTTATTATTTGAAATTCAAATTACATTTTCCACAATTCAAATGGTGTCATCCAATAAATAATTCACATAATCGGAAAATCAATTCTCATTATCAAAAAGTCAATTCACGTTTCTATATTCCAAGCTACGTCATCGGAAATTCAATTTATGTTTCTGAAATACATTTCTTGACATACAGATATTTCGGAAATTCATTTGATGAATTCAAAATTCAATTTAACCTTTTGAAATTCATTTTACGCTTTCTGTAAAACAATTTGCAATTCTGAAATTCTGAAATTCATTTTGCGCATTTTTATAATTTCGAAAATTAATTTTACATAATCTGAAATGCATTTGAATTAACTTAAATTCATTTGACGTATTCTGATATACAATTTAGTTTTCGAAAATCAAACGCACACTATCTGAAATACATGTGAAAAAGGTGTAGTCAAACAGAAGAAGAGACGACCTGTCTAATTCTGTGGGTCATACAGTACCGACTTGACGAGTTGAGCCTCATAACAAAAAAACACGCACTTGCAATGGATTTAGAACTTGTTTTACTTGACATGTTTTGTGTCCAATATCATCAGGGCGTTGAAATGAAGTGAAATCGTAGTTGTAGTATAATCGTAGGTAGACGCATTGCTTGTTGCGTACATTACGACAGAGTTCACTCGGACGCTCGAAGTTCACTATCGGGAAGCAAAGCAAACCAGAGCGATTGATTGCTTGCGGACAAACGTTTGCTCGCGTTTGCTCCGGACGCTCGTGTTTGCTTTGCTTTTCAGTGTGGCTGAGGCGTAAGTCATATAAGTTCTATATCACTTCCATTCGTATTCATTAAGTTGTAATACACTACATGTAGGCATATGGCTGCGAATGCGGGGTGTTCAAGTGTTCTCGTAGAGGGATGTGAACTAGAGCTGCTGATGATTCCTGATATTGCATGCAACTCAATTATTAATAATTCTAATTGAATCATTGCGCTTTCAAAAGCAGCATTACTGATCATCATTGGTGCACTACAGACGAATTGTCAGAGTTGTTCAAAATTAGAATTTAATGAATAGCAACTCAAAGAAGTTTTCAAATTTACTCCGGTATAACTGTTACAGCCACCGCTATAGGCCTACTGCCAATTGTATCATTTCAATACCTAGTGCACTTTGTGTGTGCTTATAAGTCATTCAATAGTTAAAGCCAATTTTCATTAGAAATTTTGGAAATTGACAGCTAAGAGAATATTGTTTGCAAACTCGCGACTTTTGGTTTCGAAAGTGCAACCAATTTTGAAAAATCACTTCTACGGTATTTAATGCAAAAAGCACAATTTTTCACGAAATGAAAGTTTGTATTGATGCATTTTTGACGTTCATTCAAATAAAAGTAGGAAAATGAAAGTTAGTTTCGAAATAAAATTTTTGTTGCTTTTTTTCTTTATGCAGCTACCCAAAATTTTGTCATTCATATATAATCTATCATTCATAATGTATCTTGTGATATAATCAACTTCTTTATGACAATCTGGATTAGTGGTGATCCATTCGCCGATTTTCCTGTTGAAATCATTAAATTATTTTTCAATAGCATTCGAATCGCTTTGCGAAACCACCGTCTGAACCCACCATTTTGAACCATCAATTGGTTAAGAATATCATTTACACTGCTAAAAGGCTTGGACTTCCCAGGTGGATCTGCTACAGATTCATCTTCATCTGACAACTTCATTGTTTTGCTCCATTCTCTGCCTCCCGTCGATTCTTCGTCAGATACGCTACTTGGACTGCTGGCACTCCCTTCATTTGGTAATGTTGCTGCATCTTTAGTTTCATCCGTCCTGGGTAAATTTTTACTTTCCGCTGGCAGCAAAGCTGCGAAGATGCAAATAAAGCAGAAGAGTCCTGTAACACATTGAGATTTTGTGAAAATTGGTTGTATAGCCATCAAGAAAATGAATGTGTAAAACTGAAATCGATTCGAAGTAAGATTTTAGAAATTGTGAATTGTTGATGAAAGACTTGCAGCAATTGAAAATCGCAAGGAAACGGATAATTTGTTTTTTTGCAGTCGCAAATGATAACTCTGAAGTGGTACTCTGAAACTGGCTATGATCAAGTCCTCACAACGATTCACCTGTCTGTCTAACTGATATTTACATGAAGTTGTTGCTACACAAAATCAGTTTGAATTTCTTGTAGTTACCATTTAATTTTTGTAATGGATAGAGGATGGCTATGCGATTCTCTGGGATATAGAGAGGGAAATTATTTGATGAATCCCGAGGGCTTTAGCCCGAGGGATATAACAAATAATTTCACGAGCTATGTCAGAAAATCGTATAGCTATCCTCTATCCGTTATAAAGGATGCCAGATTATTAGGACCACAGATATCCGCGATAAAATCCCTCTCTACCTAGATTTTCCCTGGAAACAAATTTTATCAAATATAGAAGGGATTCCGAAATACGATTCTACAACTAAGTAATCATCTGGCATACTTTATGTAATGGTTAAAGGAGGTTTCATTGATATTTGCTGAAATAATGAGGACAATTATCTGTTAAAATTCCCGAGGGCATAGCCCGAGGGAATTTTGACAGATAATTGGCCGAGATATCTCAGCAAATATCAATGAAACTCCTTTAACCGTTTTAAACTATGCCAGTTTATCTCTATTCGGGTAGGGACAAATTAACAATGTTATAGTTGATCTCTATTCGGGGAGGGACAGATTAACAATGTTATAGTTGATCTCTATTCGGGGAGGGAAAATTAACAGGGATGATTAACTTATGTTTAAGATAACCATGAGATCAATACATGGTGAAATTTGAAATTTGTAGTATTTCATGACAGCAGCTAAGGAATTATCCTTTTCATTAGAGCAGTCATCATCATGAACACCAAAAACGACATCGACAAATTTTTTGAAGAGATTGATATTAATGACTTATTAAGATTTGATGAAATTACTGGCACATCACCATCAACATCACGACATGCACAGCCTATTACCGACACTGACGTATCCGATAACATCATGAAACAAATACCAAAATCTACATTGAATAGTGCTAACTGGGCTCAAAAAACTTTCGATGACTGGCTTGGAGAGCGTAATAGGAAGATCTTAGAAGCTGGGTCCAGTGAGTTGATGTATCTCTCGGAAGAAGGTTTTGCTACACTAGGAACAATGTCTAAAGGCAGCCTCAACTCTGCATTGCAGAAGTTTGTTTTCGAAGTAAGAAAGGTGAATGGGGATCGGTATCCAAGTGAAACTCTCAGAAGCTTAGTTTGTGGGATTGGATCTTGGTTACAGCGCGTGGAGAAAAAACAATGGCGACTATTTTCAGATCCAGATTTTGCTGATGCGAGAACAGCATTGGACGCAGCAATGAAAGTAACTGGCGAACTTAATGTAAATCAACCAAAGAAAAGAGCATCACCGATTACCGAACAACAAGAAGAATCGTTGTGGGAGCGAGGTTATTTAGGTATTGATAATCCCAAAAAGTTGAACCGGACATTGATTTATCTTCTAGCTATTCACTTAGGGCTTCGAGGAGGAAAGGAAATCCGAGAGCTAACAGTTGGTCCTGAGAGCGAATTACAACTTCGAAAGATTGACGACCAAGAGGTTTTAGAGTATAACGAAAAAGTGTCGAAGACGAAAAGGTGTGGACTTAAAGATCGAAATGTAGATCCAAAACGTGTTAAGATTTATCCTATTACCGATCGCAGTCGATGTACCGTTCAAATTTACAAAACCATGATCGAAAAGCGACCCCAAAATTGTGTTACGACAGCGCTTTTCTTGCAATCGCATTCGCACTATTCGAACGTACGATGGTATCTATCTTCGCCGATGGGTCACAATACGCTTGACATGACCTTTCGGACGATAATGGAAGCTGCAGGAGAGGACGATCGCCACTACAGCAATCAAAGCGGCCGACGCACAACGGTCACGAGGATAATCGAAAAAAACGGGTAAGTCAATGAAACCGTAATGAAATATTCATTGTTCATTTTAATTTTTTGTCATATATAAATATTTAAGCGTGATTATATGTATAAATAATGGTCTGCTGCCGAATTTTACTGAACTTTTTCTGTAAGCATAGGTGGCATAAAAGCTTACGATTTATACTCGCATCAACAATAAATGGATTATTTGAATTGCATGCATTATTTTATTGAAAATAAGTTTTTATATTGCTGTATGTATTGCTGAAAATATAATAAAATAATCGTAAAAACGGGCAAGTCAATGAAACCGTAATGAAATTTCATTGTTCATTTTAATTTTTTGTCATATATAAATATTTAAGCGTGATTATATGTATCAATAATGGTCTACTGCCGAATTTTACTGAACTTTTTCTGTAAGCATAGGTGGCATAAAAGCTTACGATTTATACTCGCATCAACAATAAATGGATTATTTGAATTGCATGCATTATTTTATTGAAAATAAGTTTTTATATTGCTGTATGTATTGCTGAAAATATAATAAAATAATTATAACAAAATAATATGAAAATATAAAATGATATGATTATAATATAAACATATAATAATAAATATATATTGTTGTAACAAATGATTTGAATTAAGTATTCTTTGAAATATTTGAACAAGAAATTGATATAATTTATTAGGACGTTATGTGTATAGAGACTGTAGTTAGACTGGTAGTTCAGTAATTATATTTTTAAAGTATGTCTATCTCATAAATTTGTTCATTAGTTAAACAATAAACTTTGAGACTTTTAAAACTCTTTCCAGGCGACAAGCAATTGGCAAAGACGGTGACCGGTCATCGATCTGAATGTATAGACGTTTACAACGCCGTAGGAGAGAAGCGGATGAGGCTAGCCACAGAGGTACTGAGCTCGTCCACTGTTGCTTCCACGTCAAGTTCGATTTTAAATGTTGTGGAACCTGTTGGTAATAATGTTAGTGGCACAAAGCCATTCGACGTTGCCTCGTTTTGTTCGGGTTTGGGCATCACGCCAAAGAAGATCAGTGTTACTCAACCGGATGGCAGTAATGTATCATTCGAGTTCTGACTTCGTATCTTACCCTTGGTAGGTTCGATTTTATTCATCGCTAATAATCTTATTTTCTGACTGTTTTGAGTTTACATGCTATTTGGTGTTGCTAACTTATTTGATTATATTTTGTTATCTATGCACTTCTTTTCAATATGAGGGATTTCTATGCGTAGTTAATTTGCCCCTCGTTTTAACAGGGACAGGGATATTACGGGATTTAATGAGATCTCTAGATAGCAAAAAATAC
Organism: Prostheceraeus crozeri; assembly: GCA_907163375.1. Classification (NCBI taxonomy): domain Eukaryota; kingdom Metazoa; phylum Platyhelminthes; order Polycladida; family Euryleptidae; genus Prostheceraeus; species Prostheceraeus crozeri. The sequence goes on from CAJQUW010014468.1 coordinate 38,223, forward strand.
ATTACTAGATAAACTGGCATAGTTTAAATCATGGATAGTCATAGATGTAGTTGTTAAAATTGGAAGTCAATCCTGAAGCACGGATTTCTGATGGAAGCATAGAAATAGATAATATTAGACTCATAGAGGTCGGATTGCTGGCCGTCTTTGCTATCTTAGTCATGTCTCAGCTGTCTTAGAGAGGACATAAGATATCTTTAACAAGAGTTTATAACGGCTGCAAGCTGAATTCAAATCATAGTCATCTGTGTCATAGGCCATTGAAGCTGAAATGACAAAATCGCCTGTAGAATCTTTTAGATGGATGCCATACTGCTCAGGATCGTTTGAAATGTGTAAAGAAGATAAAGCATGCAAAAAAATTAGAGCGAAATCTAGAAATCTGTTTTCACAGGATCAACTTTTAGAATTTTCTTTCATGCAGTCTCCATTCTGTTAACAGTCCATTTTCATCAATATTCAGACAAGTGACATCTCTCAGGTGCATCTTACTCAGTGGGAAAATGCTAGGTTATACGACATTTCATCAGAAGTTATCTCGAGGTAAAGACAGGGAGTTCCTGAACTAGACCCGCTGTCAGAGTGCAGACTGGTGCCATCATAGTTATATTATGTCCTCTCCAGGCTTAGATGGCTTTGATATCTGACCTCTGAGTAGACTACTCGTAGAATGGAAGTTTGATATCTTGCTTGTACAATGATGGCACCAAAAAAATCCATGGTTTAAAGACGAATTTCGGACAAATATAGGAATAGTTGTTGTTGTTCTCCACTTCTTTCAAATTGCAGGAAAAAATTCCGCGCTTCACGGTTCCAGAAGCTCCATAGCCTAGCAGTATTTGCCTTCAATAGAAGAAATAGAATCGTTACATATTAACACAGAACAATATCAATTGGAATATCACATCATAATGAGAAAAGTAAATCGATGATTTCACCAGCTACCCATGAGCATGTCTCTGTGAGACGAAACGTCGGGTTTGCACTAGCTTTTATTTTAATTTTCTTATCCTTCAATAAAAGTCCAGGGAGCTAAAAACTTGTTTTTACAATCACAACGTTGGGAAAATGTATATTAGTTATGAGCAAGAATGAGAAAAAGACTAGCATTGTTGTCAAATTGTGCGCCTAGAAAATAGTGTTTCTATACTCATATCTCTGTTATGATCTTTATGCACTCATTTCAATAACCTGTCCTAAAATTTGCGTCACATCTTCTGGAAAAAGGTTCAGAATGAGCTGACGGACTTCCAAGTGACAATGCGAATGCTCGTCCTGACCCGCGCAAATTCAGCTGCATTTACATCATACATGTAGACATCTAGAGGCCACCTTTCGATAAGATATCGACAAGTTGCATTGCCAGTTGTATAATGAATGTAGATACATTTCAATTTCATAGTGAGTACCTGGATTGCAAAACTTGTTGATATCATTATCAATGAAGTCAACGGAACTGTCAATTAAGTAACAATATTCCTTGATTTTCACAGAATATCTTAATGTTGGCCACAGACGTATTTCACGATACTCACAATATTAATGAAATTGACAAATTCAATGAATACTTGAACTGATTCAGATAGAAAATAACAAAGATAGGTCCCACTTCGGTTTGTAGAACCAAATGGGCGTAGAATGGCTGTGTGATGCTAGTAACGATCGTCTCCAATATTTTCGTAAATAGCAAATCATATTATAGTGATTGCAAAAGTGTGTTAATTTATTGCATCACTATGCAGAACGCAGAACAAATGGATATTTTCTGTGCTGCTACTATTGTATTGTTTAACTCAAATCGTCGGAGCTCAAAATTAATAAGAACAAAATATATAATTTTGATGCTGTTCATGATCCGCTGATGACATAAACAGTTCAACTATTTGATATCATGGATTTAAACACAATGGCATATATTATCTGAGATGAGATATGATCTTCTGATCTGCGCCATTTATAATCAAGGGGTGAATAAATCATACCATCAGATATTTGCATATTGCTGACATTATTAAGAAACTCTGAACAATGGGAGTAAATCGATATAATAATCACCATAAAATAGATTATAAATATTTGCCACTGGCTTTCGCAGCAATAAAAAGATTTTTTACTCAACGTTTCGTGATTCTTTAGCGAGAGTGATAAAATATCATTTATGCACAGCAGTTAAATAAAATTTCAAAATGATATATTTTGAGAATACAGACATAGAATACGATATGGAAAATATACATAAGATAATTTGTCATGGAATACAACAAAATTGATCAAAGCAATCTAACCAAAGGAAACGTATAGAAACAATCAAAAATACCAACCGTAGAAATTACACAACACGAAAAGCGAACGGTGCTCAAGCAAACTAAGATAAAAAGGGGAGCAAAACTTCACCAACACCATCATTTGCTAAATTAATCGTGTTTTGAATGTAAAGAAAGGGCTTCAATTGATCTTCGCTTTACATTGTTTCTTCCAGAGCACAATATTTTCCATTGAGATGCTATCTTTGGATTGATGTTGTGAAATTCACACATGTGTTGGTAAAATGCGGATGATGTGTTGTTGAAGTGCTCATTAATTCTAGATCTTATAGTTCAAGATGTTTCCCCAATATACACTTTGTGACAGATTTTGCATTCAATCTGGTAAACAACAAACTTCTTATAACATAAAACTTTTACAACAAGAAAAACAATTAGAAGAGCAGGATGGATATTCACGTTTTCTTCTGAATCGTATTCTAAATTACGTTCAGTTTTAAAAATTATGCGAACCTCATCAATTACACCTGTTCTTCTGGCAATTTGGTATATCTGTCTACAACTTTCTTCACCGTAATGCGGTATTTTTATGAAGGGAATCTATCTTATGCATGTTTTCTATATCGCATTCTATTTCTGTATTCTATGTATATGTCTATATTCTCATGTTTCATCAATTTGAAATTTTGTTTAACTGCTATGCATAAATGATATTTTGTCAATCTCGTTAAAGAATCATGAAACGTTCAGTAAAAAGGCTTTTTATACCTGCGAAACCGTGTAGCAAATATTTATAATCAACATCATCCAGTCACCATAAAATAGCGTGTTAATAATATAGGCCTAGTTCATATAGAAATCTCTGTTAATGTATAATATCCACTTTTAGAGGACATAAATGCACAGATTCCGAGGACTTGTCAGCGTCCGAGGAATTTTACATTTATGTCCGATATTCTAACCCATAGAAGTGGATAATAGCACACTAGAATGGAATTTTGATATCTTGCCTATGTGCAATGATGGCACATGGAAAAATCTATGGTTTGTAGATCAGATTCGATCTAATGCATTACATCATAGTCAGACTATTTGCCAAGTTGGTTGTGGAAGTTGTTGACAGCAAATTGCAGGATTTCATGAAGAGAATTTTAAGTGAGATGGCAGCATTGTTTCATGTGAATTAGCCTACTATTTCATGGATTAATATACTGTGTCTATTTGTGGCAGTCATTGACAACTATTTTCCAATTTTTCAATACTGGAATACGAATTAAAATTTGGTTCACAGAGTCATAATTGAAAGTGGTCGGTGTACTGGTTGTAAGAAGATCTGAAGTATTCACAGATAGAAAGTCTAATTATTGGATAATTTCTCCGTCAAGCGGTCAAGAAACCTGGCGCTTCCTGGAATAAACACATTGAAAGCTTCTTTAATGACAGTCATTTATCAGATAAATGAATATCGCTGGATCCTTTCAATTAATCACTAAATGACTTATGTGATATAGTGTGATGATATCTTGGAAGTTCATATTCGAAAGCATGCAAAGGTTTTGAAAATTGTTCAAGTATATTGAACAGGGGAACCCTTTTAAGTAAAATGTAGACTCTGAGATTTCTTGGCCTCTGATTTCAAGCAAGAGCAATGCATGTTCTGTAAATCGACATTACAAGTTGCATATGTGTCAGATTATACTCTTGATTGATTATAGGAGCGATATTTTAAAATGATGAGCGCACAGAACGTTTTACAGGATTTCTTTCTTTGTCATCCTGTCGCTGTAGTATTTTGTGAATTCACCATTTCTTTTTATGTACATGATCTTTGGACTAGGGGCAACAATCCAGATCACAAATTGACTTGATAATTAAAAATGTCAACCCGAAAACAAGAAAGCCAGCTCGCAAAATTTGCTTTTTGCCGCAACTAAGTTCCCCCGGAGTGTGCTATAATTTTCATGCAATTTCCATTCTAGGACTTTCTATGGTATCATTAATTTCTATGTTCTAACCCAATGAAGATGAAATCTATAGCGATGTCTACAAACTATGATTCTTAAATGATAATCCATGCTTTCAATAAGGATATCTGACAGGGACATCTATGATGTAAAATATCTACGGTAGATATCTCCCGATTCATTGTTGGAGCGAGTACTGCTTCAGAATTAGTGCTTAGA
>CAJQUW010014469.1:0-67169 GCA_907163375.1 Prostheceraeus crozeri
TTAGTTCTGACTTTGACGGCAACTAATTCATTTATGCACCACATTATTTCTCGCCGTTATTTGTGAAAAGAAAAACTGCCGAGATCGTGATTCGCGTGAAAGCCATTCAGAGCAGGTTTGCATAAAAAGCAGTATTAGTTCCCTAATACTCGTTAATGCCTTTTTTGCCAGTTCTAATTAGGCAAAACGAGAGACGGTGCCACGATAATTGAATTAGTCCAATCTAGCTCCATATAAACAAGTAGTGTTAAATATCTTTGTATATATATATATATATATATATATATATATATATATATATATATATATATTATATATATATATATATATATATCTTCAAACATAAACTATTTTTTGCGTTCATGAATTATGATGTGTTTTTATTTCGGATTGATAATATGCTTAATTTCAAAATTTACATAATGCACAATTGAGTTGATGGTTGAATACTTATTGATTATTCATGAAAGTTTTTTGCTGTAGACTTACGTGTATTAAAATCAAATTCAGTATTAGGAAGTATGACTCTTGAATGTTCATTATCTCACTACGTAAGTAGAGAACAGCAGAAACATTAGTGTGATCCTTATTGACAAAAGACCTTCAATCAAACATACTTTGGATATGATTGATGCCTTCTTTTAGCATTGTACTGGTATGGCTTTAGTATGTTAAAGCATTCCACACTTGAAATAACATACGAAAAACATACAAATATGTACAAGAGAATACAGAAATATACCAAAAAAATATTTCGGTATGCATCCTTCGTTATGTGATTTGTATTGAGCGATTTACAATGTAAATTTAAATGAAAAATTTGATCTTCTTTCCCCTCAAGTACTGAGGAAAGTCATCTTTAGAACATGCGGACAAGACAATTTATCTTTGTGCTCCACCTGATATATACATGTACATGTACATTAGTTGCTTCATGATTCGCAGTTAATTACATTTGCAAATTTGTGAATTAAATGTCATATTAGAATTAAACCTCATTGAATTGTTAATAAGAATAGCTTGAAGTTTGTATAAATTTATCTTTCCTTTCAGTGGGTGTCCTTGGTCATCGCATTTTACCCAAATTCTGGATCTTTGACTGGAGACGTGCACATTGATGATGATGAGGATTGGACGTATCAATCTTTGGACGGTCAGTTACTCGCACATGATTTTTTTCATTGAAATTGCAAGGAAAATTACTGACTTGAAAGAAATACTTAAAAAAATTATTAAGTATATTTTCCCGGGGGAGGGGGCAGATGGAGATACCTATGATTTTTGATGTTGCTCAAAACTGCAATAGCTGAACTCTAGCTATTTGTGACCTTGATTTCTACGTCCTTCTGATGACCGATCCAAAAGGTCAAATCCTTCATACTTGTATAAAAGTACTTCTGTCAATTCTTGAAAAGTAATGCATCTTAATATAAGTATAAGTAAGTGTTTATTGAATGTGAATGGAAATCGGTAAAGTTACAGAATATATGATTGATCAAATTGAAGTGCAACTTCAGTGCACTTCAGTATAATCTTTATTTATTTTTAAACAGATCAAAAAAAATATACTAGTACGGAGGCACCAAGTAACTTGGTTTTGTCTTTTTATCAAAAGTTACAGAATATCACGTTTCAAATTACAAAAACTGCATGAAGTACTGGACATAGATACAAAGAAAGATATAAAGAGTCAAATCACAAAAAAAGACAAGATTGCCGATCTTTAATGTGACCGTTTGTGATTTACATTATCCCGCTCCGTCATCAAACAGTCTGAAATTAGTGATTCATACAAGACCACGGTATAAATGAATCCAATCTGCGCTGTGTTCTGCAGTGGGGCAGATAAAATGTTTAGAGACACTTAAGCGGTGTGGAATGACACAATGTAGAGGATGCCGAAAGTTTGTTACGCATTTCAATGGAAAACTACGAGCGGCATTATTGAATTTTAGCTCAATTGAGGAAAACTTGACAGTCACATAAATGAACCACATATGATTCGGTGTGCTCTCTTCTGAAAGCGCTCCAACTTTGATATAATTTCGATGGTAGACGGCCGTACACAGGAGACGCATACATAAGCATAGAAGTAATAAGTCCATGGTATACAACTTTTAGATCGTTTACATTCATTACACTTTAATACACGTATGACGTACAACCGTTGAGAGGCACGCTTTAGTAGAAAAGAAATTTGATCGTCCCACTTTAGCCTGTCATTCATAAGAAGTCCAAGAATTTTTGTAATTGTCAATTTAGAAGCATTTCGACAGAGTTCATCAGAGTTTGATGGTTTTCGGCGTATACATAATTGGTTGGTCTTAGCAGTGTTTTACTTGAAAGCCCATGACATCAATCTTGCGAATAATTTAATCAAAAACTACTGATGAATGGTCAAGAGCAGTAATTGTCTGAACTAAAGTTAGGTCGTCAGCATATTTAACAATTTTTTGCATCTTCCCGCTTCGAGTGCAGCTGTCCCATATATACACTAAATAAATAAGGTCCCAAGACTGAACCCTGTGGAACCCCTGATCTGACGTTAAACATCGGGCCAAGAATTAATCATCTCAAATCACTTATAGATGATTGACAAAGCAAATATAAGGCAATATTCCAAAGAGTTCAAGACAACAAAAGTATCAGGACTCTCTCGGTAAAACGTTTATTGGTCTATCACTTTAAGTTAAGATTAAAAGAAAGACAGGGCCGTCGGCGTCCAGCGCCTTCTATCGGTCGAAGTAAGTGCTGAACGGCAGCCTTTGTGAAGGTTTATAAAGAAGTGAGTGATATTAAGAAGTGTTATGCGTCGAATGTGAGGTGACTGAAATGTGAAGACAGGCTGTATTGCGGTAGTTCATGTTTTTCTATTGATTTTGGGCTGAAGCTGTGTGATTGCTTTGATTCAGAAAATGTTGTGTCTCGTATAATATACTAATATACTATAAAGCAATTATTAGCTTGTTCATTCATCCATAGGTGCTACACTGCTACTTATGCTACAAACTGCTGATCCTAACAAAATCCGACCAGATTATCATGCCTGAAAATATGCATTGTTCTTTAATACGTAGACACAGAGATACATTGCCTTGTCTGCGTGCCTGGATCAATGACTTTCCTCAATACCGATGGTCACGGCCAGAATATAGTCTCCAAGGGCAAGAAGATCAATTTTCTGTTGAACTTGGTGCAATTTCAAGTCTGAATTCTGACGAACTAGAACATCGACACCACATTAAACGTGCACTTCCAGTAAATTTAAATTGTGAAGAGTCGACCGATGTGAATAATATCTCCATTTGATAAATTTATCACTAAGAAAAATTGACTTAAAGTTATGTACTTTTCACTTAACAGGCCTGACTGCCATCTGACCTTTGAAGTTCGTGGGTTCTCTGATAGAAGCTACGTCTGCAATGCGCGAGCTTGACCAATCACACAAGTCAAAAATAGACGAATATCTATGTCAGTCTCTATCGCTTGCTACCATTACATGAAATAACTGGGATAGGATAATGTCCGCTCTAGACTAACCCACATGGAAATGGATATACCACTGTGTAAGCAGATTTTATAATTTTATAGCAAACGAATTCCGATTTATATTTGTCATCTTCATGAAGATATCTTTAGAGCTTAAATATTAATGTTAAAGATCTTAGTTATCTACGAACAATGTTACACGCAATTCAAATGCAAAATGATTACTAGAAAAACTTTCAAAATTCGATCAAAAACAACAAATTGTGCCATCGCAGAATGAAAATGTACAAACTTGCAGGCCGTAGCTGTTATTCAACTCTTTTTATTCAACAGCACAAGAATAACAAACAATTATCCGTTGATAAACATGCAATTCAGTGCTCAAATAATGACATCATTATATAGGCAATAAATTTGATATCAATATCATCGAGTCCGATATCGATGAAGACGATCTTCGTCTTCGTGAAGCAATAGTCACCCAACAACAGCGGCTAAACATCAACAAATTCCAAATGCAAAATTTAATTTCTGTCATCTTTTCTATCGCAATCATTTTGCATTTGAATTTTATGTTCGATTTGTTTTTTAATGATAAGATTTACAAAGATAACCGATTGGGTTTTACCCGAGTGTACATAAGGCCGATTTTTTCTGATCCGACGTTTAATTTCGCTAGCATACTCGAGAGGGATATTGCACTGTTTGCCAGGAGCACAATATCGTCGGTAAAGGCTAAATAATGAAGCAATTCACCGTCTATCAGCATCCCCTCCTCTAGATCGAAGTAGATGTTCCTGAAGACCTGTTCCAAAGCAGTAATGGAGATATGACTGTTCCAGGACACATTAAAAAAATTGTTGAAATTAGGGTCCTCCTGAAATTTATAAAAAACAGTAAAAATCAGAACCTTACCTGTGGTAAACCTTGAACCAAATGCAAAATTAGGGTCGTCCTGAGATTTAAAAAAACAGCTAAAATTTGACCCCCCTTGTTAACTTATAAAAAAAATGAAAAAATTAGGAACCTCTTGAAATTTAGGAAATCCAAATGCAAAAATAGGGACCTCTTGAAATTTAGCAAATCAAAATGAAAAAATTAGGGACTTCTTGAAATTTAGCAAATCAAATGAAAAAAATAGGGACCTCCTGAAATTTACAGTTACAAAAATGAATATGAACAAAAATATTCATTTAAAAATGGAAGATGAAAATGAAAACCCAAAAGAACCATCAGCCCCTTTATATCCCATATTGGAACAAATGGACAAAACAAAACACAAAGATAAAATAAGGTATATGAAAAGAAATAATGTTATTAACAAGCGATGAAGGATGTTCACTAGTACTAACTAATAACATTAACACTTTCACTTAATGTTGTTTGCGCTGCTTGCTGTTGTGCTGCTTGCTGTTATGCTGCTTGCTGTTGCGCTGCTTGTTCTTCGTTAATTTTATTTATAACTTGTTCATAAGTTGGCGGCCCTGTTGTATCGACGTTGTTCGATGATGTTGTTGATTGTTCAATAATTTGTTCGTCCCGTTCTTGTGATAAGGTTCTATTTAAAGAAAATATTACTTTCTGCCGTTTTTCAATTAAGCTTAATATTTTTTTATCAATTGTATAATTGATGTGCGAGTCTCCGATATATTCAAAAATTCTTCCCATATCCAAGTGTAAGAATATTTTACTTCGTGCTTGCAGATGTATGATTTCCCTTGTTAACTTCTGAATTCTTCTCCGCTTTGTCTCCAATCGTACAGATCTTTCAGTAGATCCAACCATTGTGACGATAAAATTTAAACTAAGATTGTAATGCGTCACGTTTTATGAATTGTGTGTGTTTAAATAGTAAGCAAAGCGGCGCTGTAGGTGAATGAAGTTTCCTTGACAACATTATGGGACGGGTACACTGTAAATCGCTGGATACGAAAATTACATACAAACACATACCAAGTTTACATACAATTTGAAACCAACATTTGATACGAGATCTGGTATATATAAAGAAATCTGGTATGTTTTTCATACGAATGGCCATTTACTTTCGTATGTGATTGGTATGTAAACGATACGAACTATGCTAACTGTGATTGGCTGTTTTACGCTGAAATACGAATTCTTGGTATGTTTTATATACGAGACCCGATGCAAATTGGTATGTGTTTCGTATGTCTTTCGTATGAATAGCTTTATGTCATATGGCAAAAAATATGTTATACTACATACTACTTACAAATAACTTTTTTCCAGTAATACCAGCCGTCAATATTTCTTTGTGAAAGTGTGGTATTTAACTAGATTAGATTTGTTGTGGAATTAAAGCCGTATGTCATCTTTGCAACTTGTCTTATAGCATTCACAAGTTTCATAATTAGCTCATTTCCTTGAACTAAATTGATAAACATCATTTCAATAAAACGATAACTTTTCAGCAACCATGTTGACTTATATATCTCAAACATAACTATTTTTGCGTTCATGAATTATAATGTGTCTTTATTTTGGATTGATAATATGCTTAGTTCCAAAATTACATAATGAACTGTTGATGGTCAAATACTTATTGATTATTTATGAAATGCCTCGGACTTACATGTATTAAAATCGAATTCAGTATTGTTAGTTTGACTATAAAATGTCATTATCTCACTACTTACAAAGCAGTAGTAGCATTAGTGTGATCTTTATTGACAAAAAGCCTGGACAATCAACATACTTTGGATATGATTGATGCTTTCTTTTAACATTGTGCTGGTATGGCTTTAGTATGTAAAGCATACCACACTTGAAATAACATGCGAAAAGCATACAAATATATACCAAGATCATACAGACATCCTTCGTATGCGATTGGTATTGAGCGATTTACAGTGTATGATTAAATGTACTTGAATGTCAATGGGGAAATTGCACCGCATTGTAAATCATTTCATCGACCAAAACTCAAACCACATCCGGAGTCAGAACCAAAACTTTTCCGGTTTTGGCTTGACGATCAGTCTCGACTGTCGATACTGCGATATTGTATTGAATGATTGCTATAACAACAGAATATTCCCTCAAAGCAGAGAATGAATTAATAGATTGCTTTTATGTTATTAACGCTATGTTATGAATGCACAACCGTATGATCCCACACCTAGGTAGATACAAAATTGTAGTATTCTGTAGTAATTGTAGTAAAAATATTTGCTTAAAAAAATGGAAGTTGAAAATGAAAAAACAAAAGAACCATCAGCCCCTTTATATCCCATATTGGAACAAATGGACAAAACAAAACACAAAGACAGGATAAGGTATATGAAAGATAAGGAGACACAACTATTGTCAAAACTAGAACATTATGATAAATTAAGAAAAAGATGGACTATAGTGAAGAATGTAACACAAGGAGTTGGAGTATTCTTAACAATTTCTTTAGGCGCTGTGACTATTGTAATATCTTCTGGCGTTCTTACAATTCCTGTTGTTGCTACTGCTTTAACAAGTACAGGTGTTTTTACAACTTCACTTGCGACAATAATAGATAAATCTTTAATGACTAAGAAATGAAAATCATTGAATAAGAAACATTTACATGTCAAAGAAGTATATGATAAACTACATTACTATTATCAAAGATCAATTGAAGATAATGTTATTACATTAGAAGAGATAGAAGCTTTTGACAAAATACATGTAGCTAGAGAAGCTAATAAAACTCCCAAAATTCCTCAAGACAAAGTAGACAGTGAAGCTTTTTTAGACGAAATAAGAACTTTATTAAAAACGTTAGAACAAAGTTCCATAGAACAAAAATAAGTTGTTCAGTAAAGTGTTTTTGCTGTATCTCTATGCTACCACAAAATTCAAATATTATCTTATAAAATAATGAATAAAAATGAGACAAATGAGGCAAAAATAAAACAACTAGAAGAATTAATAAAACAGAAAAATATTATGAAGAAAAAACATAGACAATATAGAATGCTGCAAGCTGGCGTTCAATCTGATATGTTAGAAAAAATGCACCTAACTGAACAAGTGAAAACTGATTTGAAAAATCTATTGCACCACTCAAAATTCTTGAGAAAGAACTTGCAGACCATGATAAACGAATTGATATATCTGATCCAGTGCAGAAAACCATCATGGATGATTATGGTTTGTTAGAAGCAAACATAGAAAAGAAATTACCAAAATCTATGCTCTTTGAGCATTCTACTTCATTTATAGATGGAAAGCCATCTCTTAGAGTTTTCTTAGGTGGAGAAGAATTATTTATAAATACTAAAGAAAGTTTAATTTTTACGCCAGACAAAACAGCTTTCAGTTTAGACAGAAATTTCGTGGATTTATTAAGAGGAGCGGATTTAGATAACTATCATACCGATGATCTACTGAAATATAAAACTATGTTAGATAAGGTTGGAACTGCAAAAACTCTTAAGCGTTATAAAAATTTGAATGGCTTATTATCCAAAACGTCTAGTACCAGTAAAACAGGAACAAAGATACCAATGCTAACAGCTGGTTATTCAACACCGGCTGGTTATTCAACGCCAATGGCTGCTTCTCCAGCAAGAACTGGTTATTCACCAATTGGCGGTTACCCAAAAACAGGGACAGGACTAAGTGAGACAATGGTTTTCCTGCCCGATGACCCACTAGAATTAATAAACAGATTACAGATTTTATTAGCTGGAACAAAAGAAGGACATAACTCTAGCTTTAACGAAATACATGCAATCTTAAAAAGATTATTAGAAAAGGAAATTATAAATGAGAAGACCTATAAAAGCTTATCTAAATTATTTAGTTAAAAATGTCTTCGGCAGAACTAGAAAAAATTAATAAACATTTAGAAAATTTAACCGAGATTTTGTCCTCATCAAAATTTAGTACTACATTAAAATTAATAGCAACTACTTCCTGGCATACTTGTAATTTAGATCCTATTATTCACTTAGAACGAGGCAAACATTATGAAGTAGCAATAACTAGTTTTTCAACATTTAACACGATACAAAATATTATAAAGATGTAAATGACCGATTTAAATATTCAAATGACAAACGTTAACTTTTCTTCCTGGATCTTATGAAGTTGAATCGATTTCCAATGAAATAAAAAGACATTTAGGCATTCAATTTAAAGACAAAAAACAATTACATTTCGCAGTTGAACCAGCAGTAAATAAATTTTCTCTTACTTTAGATGAAAATCATCAAGTTGATTTTGATATTGACAAATCTTTATCAAGAATATTAGGATTTAAAAGCAACTCTATCCACAAGGTTTTCATATCAGTGAAAATATACCTAAAATAACTGAAATAAATTCAATCAACGTTCAGTGTGATATTATAGAAGGTGGTTATGTTAATGGAAAGCTAACAAATAATATCTTCAGTTATCCAGCGTTTACAGTTCCGATTGGTTACAGTTTAAATGTAATCCCAAAATCATTAATATATTTTCCAGTTACAAGAAAAACAATTAATTCAATTACTATTAGAATAACAGATGAGAAAGGAAAGGCAATAAATTTTGGCGGTGAAGAGACTATGATAGATCTATTATTGCGAGAGGTCTAATTAAAAATATTGACTTAAAAATGAGTGAAAGCAGTTCTGTAAAATATCCACTAAACAAGAAAGTGAAATTCAATCATCATCATAACTTGTCAAATAAAGTTTTATCAGTTATCTGTGGAAGATCAGGTTGTGGAAAAACGTATCTATTATTTAAAATTCTCACGACACCCAACTTTTTGGATTATAACAATCTTATCATTTATACAACAACAGCAGAACAACCTATTTATCAATTTTTGAAATATGGTTTTGAAAATAATCTGACGAAATCAGCTATAGCTTCACTGTTTGAAGAATATGAAAAATCGGAGTATGAAGAGGAAATAAGTTCCTGGTGTGAAGAAGCAGCGAAAAATAAACAATTAGTAGAATCTAATAAAAATAAGCATATAAAAATACAATTAATAGATGATAGTGGTAATATGCAAGATCCTAGTAAACTAGATAAAACAATGAAACATTGTGTAATTTTTGATGATTGTGTTAATGATAGAAATCAGTCAGTTCAGAGAAATTATTTCACAAGAGGTAGACATAATAACTGTAGTGTCTTTTATTTGACACAAAGTATGTATTCACTAGATGGCAGCGTTATTAGAAAGAATGCTAATATTTTTATGTTTTTTGAAATCAATCCAAGAAACCTAAGTGATTTGTTAAGAGACTTATGTATACGAGATAAAGATGAGATTAAACAATCTTGCAGTAATTCTTGGTCAAACGATTATGGATTTATTACAATCAATATTGATAAAAAAGTACATGATAGAATTATAGAAGATTTGTTCTCTGACTAGCCTTCGGCTAGAGGGACCCTCCATCGGAAGGGGAGATTTCTTGGCTTTGCCCCGACTGAAACTCTGAATCGAACAATTGTTCTCTGACTAGATATTAAAGAAATTAAAAAGGTAAAGTAGTTATTCCATCAGGCAAAATCTTTCTTTTATCATCAAATGGATCTAATGCTAATTTATGTTCCTCTTTTAAGTACATTTTATGTTTCTTTGAACAAAGTCTATAATTACATGTTGATTTTATTTCATTATTAAACAATGCCTTCTTATAATCTTGAAATGTTATTTGTTTAGCTATTGATGCCTTTGAAATTCCTTTTAATTTTTTAGATGTTTAGACTTTGTATTATAACAATAACATTTGGCTTTAAGAAATATAGCTTCTGTTATGAAATGTTTATTTCCTTCTAGTTCATCTTTCACTTAAATAAATCAGAGGGATGAATGATATCTTTTATTTTATCTATTTCTTTATCAAGTGAAGAATTATACGGTATTGTTAATTCTAAGAAAACAGAATCGGTATCTGTAAAGTGTAATTTATAGTTCTGACCATAAGCAGGTGCCAAATAATCATATATAAAACTGTACATAAATAGTTTAGCTAATTCTAATATAGTAAATCCTATAAAATTGAACTTGTCATGTTTTACAATGCTTTTTCTTAGATGAAAAGCACATAGATTATCACTAAATCTAGTAGTTCTTTTATATGTTGGTTTCCTAGTTAAATTTTGGAAGCGATCTTTATTATAAACTATTTCTATGTTCTGCCTGTTACGTACATTTTCTAAAGTCTTACCATAAAATGCGTTATTCATTAATTTGAAGAATACGTTTCCAAAATCATCTTTATTTCTTTTAGCTATTTTACGTTTTTCAATATTAAATTCTATATGATTTTTTAACCACTTAGATTTCTTATATACTAATTTTCGGTGTATTTTATTGAGAATCATTCCATGATATAAATACCAATCTGACATTCTTCCTTCAACAACATATTTTTCTTTATTAGTCTGCGTTAACATCAGTTTCTTAGTTGGTCTGTATTTTTTAGGCATTATGGACTTTTGATAATCTGTAAAGTCGTCTATATTAGGTATTTTAATTTCAGGACAGAATGGGAAATATTTTGTTGTATCTTTTATTTCATCAGGGTATTGTAAATCAACTTCGTATACGTAACCATATCCATCTTCAATAGTTCGTTCGTACTTATCATTACCACTCCATTCCATTTCACCTGTAGGCAAATCTTGTATCATGCAAGAAGAATATAAGCTATTAAAATCATAATATAACAAATAGTTTTCTCTCATAAACTCATCAATTGCATTTTCACGTTCTACTCCTTCTCGTTTGGTTTGAAAAATTTCTAATATCTTTTCTTTCTCCTCTGGTGACAAAGGTTTCATTATTCCATATTCTTGCGGGTTTACTTTCTTGTTATAACATTTAACATATCTATTACCTAACACAGATGATGCACCACCTCTAATCCCAGATTCAAAAAATAATAATTTATCATATGTATTTTCTTTATAGTATTTAAGTTTAATATCAGTAAATTTCAATCCTGCTAACCATGTTAAACCTGGTGTAGAATAGCAATAACATGGATCTATTCCATAATATTCTATACACATATCACGAAAGTTTTCAAATAGATCAGCTAGTATTAATACATCTATCTTAAGATACTTCATTGTATAAACAAACATATTTTGACAATTGAGATCTTTCCAATTCTTCTGTGCTTCATGATAATCTTCTTCTGATAGTTCTGATTGTTTTAATGTTGCTTTAAATTTGTCACGTGAAGGAAGTTGTTGTTCTTGCATTATTTCGTTTATCCTATTTATATCCCCAGTTATGTACTCATAGGGAAATATGCCTTTTAGAGGCTTCAAGTTATATTTACTTAATATTTTACATTGTTCAGGTTTCAATGTTTTCCCCATGAACTCTATTAATTCTAATATTCTAATACTCCCAAATTGCATTGAAAAGTATTCATCTTCTGTTTTACATAGTACGTTTGTTCTTAATTGCTGTAATGTTTCAGATGAGAATAAATCGTTTATTATATAATGGAAATCATACTTAGAACCATTGTAGAAATATAAAGGAACAAAGTTATATCTAAATTTATTTGCATTAAGATTACAAGAATAATGTGCCGCACCTCTATATAATCCATTTAGATGATCATGATCTTTTACTCTAACACTACCCAATTCTTTACCACAGTAATAACAATTCTTTTCATTATTAAATTGCACTAATTGTTCAGACGTTAATGGAAGCATTGGTTTTTTTGTTTTAAGCAATTGTGAAAAACGTCCTTGCAATTCTTCTATTGTGTTAACAAGCTTTATAGCACTGTCTTCACCATAGTACTGATAATATTCTGATTTAAATAATTCGGGGTAATTTGAATGAATGTACATTCCCCAACATAATGGTTTTTGCTCAAACAAATGCTTGATAGTACTTTATTCTGTAATTTTGACATTATATGCTTCAAAATCACAATATATTGTAAAGGGTATTTTATTTTTGTAATACCATTTATTATATTCTAAATAATATTCTTTTGGAAACGTGTTTCTGACTGCTTCATTTTGTTGACAATTCTCCAAATGTCTATTCATTTCTTCTTCAGTTCTAAAACTTGTCATACATTGGAGACAGGGAAAATTCGCATTATCTGAAGTTTTTGTAAATATAGAAATATCTTTACACAATATGTAATGTCCTTGATAATATAGTATATTTGCTTGTGCTGGTTGTATTAACACCTGTAACTGCTGTTGATATTGCTGCTGTAACATCTGTAACTGCTGTTGATATTGCTGCTGTAACATCTGTAACTGCTGTTGATATTGCTGCTGTAACATCTGTAACTGCTGTTGATATTGCTGCTGTTACATCTGTAACTGCTGTTGATAACCAGAAGTAAAACCGCGTCCTTTATAATTATTATGATTAACCATTATGGGGGTTAATGTCTTTTTTATTTCATATTTTTCAGTACATATAATAGTTTCTTCGTAAATAATATTATGGTGTATATAATTACCGCGTTCATTATATTGCATTTCTATTCGGCATAAACTTTTATTATCTAAGTAAAATTCTATTACGTTTGTATAGACAGTGTCATTAACTTTAACATCTCCAGTATATAAGGGAGTAATATTACCAATAGAAATATACTTCACATTTAACTCAAACACATTTACTTCTATTATTTGTTTGTTCTTTTTATGAAACTTCATTAACCGATTATAATCATATGGAAATTCATGTAAGTCATCAGAGAGATCAAATTCATTTATATATTCTTCTTTATCATATTGACTTAGTCTTTCTTTGTGATATTCTGCAGGATGTAAATGTGCTATAACACTCCACAGAAAACAACGTTCATCTTCGCTTTGTATGTTGATTATTTGTGTAGAACTGAAGGGAAGGGGTATGTAACTACCTCCAGTATTATTTTTATATTTTTCAATTACTAATTTCTTGGATACTATTCTAACAAGCTTCCAACAAGTATCACGCAATTGAGCTTCAGTTATAGCATCTTTTAATTTATTTATCATTATTTCAAATATAGGCTGTATATCATTTACATTTAAGATTACATGAGTTTGAGTAAAATGGCCTTGTACTATTTCTTCAATATGCCTATCTAGATTAGTCTTTGTGTAACGTACTTCTACATTCATATAGCATTTGAAAGATTTTCTAAATATGTCATAAAAGTTAGATAGAATATCATAAAAAGTTTCATCGGTTTCGATAGATTCATCATACTCATCATGTTCATCAAGTTCATCATTAAATAGAAACCTTACATCTACTTCAGGTTCATCTATCACACTAAAAATTTTTTTATATTCTGAATGTGAATAATCATCAAATACTCTTTTAACTTCTATATCAGTAAGTAATGTTTTTAGATATTTTATATATTCATTCATTCTCGTTATATTACTTGTATCATGTCGTTCTACATTCTGTAAATGCATACGACTCTTTAAATGAGATTTATAACCTCTAGGCGTCTGTAACTGTTTGTTACATATGCTGCAATATAAATTAACATTTTCCACTATTTACTTTTTTAACAAAAAAATTATGTTTTACTTTTTAATAAAAAAATTTATGTTTTTCACATAGAACCTCGGTTCCGCCAACTTCGTTGGATATACAGGAATATTTAGCTGATGTAATGTTTCTAAATCATAAACAGTTAAATGTTCTTTAGTAATCAGCCACCATAAATTATTATATGCTAGAAATACTCTGAAACTTCGTAGACAAAGTGGGAAGTCTTTTGTTTTCGTGTAACTTCTTATACTGTGTTTGATTTTATAGTCTTTCACGAATTGCATATATTTACGATGGTAATAAAATTTAACTTCATGCTTCGGGGTGAGAGGCTTTGTAGGATGACGATAATTTTTTAAAACTGGTACGTGTTCTATTTTATAGGCATTTGTCAGTAATGGGCAAAAGACCGTTCCAGGCCACCATAAAATTCAAAAAATAGTATTTTTAAAAACGACATAAATTCATGAATTTTGTCCCTTTTTCAGGTTTTTAAGACCTAAATTCATGAACTTAGTCGTTTTTAAAGATACCGATTTTTCAAAAAATGGTATTTTTAAAAACGACTGAATTTAAGAATTTTGGTCATTTTTTCAGGTTATGAAGACCTAAATTCATAAATTTAGGCGTTTTTAAAAATACCCAATTTTTCAAAATTTTCAAAATCTCAAATTTGAGAATTACAATTTTCTCGCTTAAAATCATGACCGTTCCAGGACACCGAAAATCATAAAAGTTAAAAATCTCAAATTTGTGAATTACAATTTTTACATTGAAAATCATGACCGTTCCAGGACACCGAAAAATCAGAAAAGTTAAGAATCTCAAATTTGTGATTATGATCATTTTTACTCTTAAAATCATGACCGTTCCAAGACACAACATCAGAAAAATTGGTATTTTTAAAAACGTCTAAATTCATGAATTTTATCCATTTTTCAGGTTTTAAAATATGAGATTACTAAAATTATGTGTCTAATAATATTTCTTTAAGAATGTAACACAATCTCTTAGAATGCCTGTTATTGTTACTGCTTTGCACTCTGATGAACCACCCAATTGTAGGGAACAGCTGATACCCGCATTCATAAAACAATGCAGTTATTTCCCGAATTCATGAACCATTGCATTGCAGATCAAACAGCTGTTACCCGCACTTATGTCTCTTTTCCCCACATGCCAAATGTGTTGCCAGTTTTGCGACCGGAACCGCGACCAAAACCGCTTTGGAATCCAAAACTGCTCAGAAATTGGCAGCGATTCATTGGTTACTTGAACGCTATTGTTTTACAAAGTTACAATTGTCGCGTCAACGTTGTCATAGGGATTTTATTGATGCTTATAAACTATATCTCATTTAACAAATTTTAAACTTATCTCAGTTCGTTTGAAAGAGAGTACTTGCGTAAAGCGTTGACTTTATCACAATATCATGGTTGTACCTATTGAACGCAGACTTCGACTTCAAGTAAAACGTCAGAGAATAGAAGGACTGACAAGACAAATCATACGACTTCAATCGAGGAGCAATTTATTTCGTGATCATAACATTGGTGTCTTGTTTCAAAATCTTGGTGAAAGAAGAGTCAATTTTAGAATTGACAAAAAAATACTAAACCTTATTGAACAGAGACAGAAATTATTTTATAATATGAATAGACAATTATCAGAAGTGGAGGAAGAAAATATTATACAGCAAACAAGTCAACCTATTAATATTGAAGTATCAAACCCACCAACATATGAACAAGTACAAGAACAAATGCGAATAGAAGAGCAACAACGGCAATAGCATGCTCAAAGAGAAGAAGATAATCAACAATACCAATAGTTGTAACGTTTAGATTGAAGTTTGACGCTTCGTGGGAATCTGCGATTCTTAAATTTTTTTTTCAGGCTGATGTATTCCTTTTTGTTCTGATGAATAAAGATTTATCAACTGTCAACGTCGTTGTCACTTTTCAGTCTTCACGTATATAACTAACAAAGAAAATGACAAATATAAATGAAAAAACAAAAATAAATTAAACATAAACGACTTCCTAAAACCATACGATAAACAAACAATTACAAACTTCGATCTCAAGAAAATAGCTAAACAATTAGGAATATAAAAACTTTCATGTATTTATGAGAGATAAATTGTGCGAACTAAAAGATCATAAGCCTGAGGTAATTTTAATGATAGAATTTATTTCCTTTAAAATGAATGATGAAAATCCGACAGTTTTACTGAATAATAATAATATAAGCGATATATGTCCTCAGGTTAATAACATGACTGAGTTTCTAAAAATATACGGCAAACAAACCGCGTCAAATTTCGATTTAAATGAGATTGCTAATCAATTGGGAATAAAGAATTTTCACCTATTGATGAGAAATGGATTGCAGTTGATTAAATATGTACGAAACACTAACTCTGCTAATCAATTGATTCCTTACAAATGTACCTTTTTAATTTAGATTAAATTAAATCATTTCAAAATCGAATAAGTAGTAAGGAAAGTCATCATTAGAGAACAGTTTTAAATCAATACCCCCCTTCTGACTAAGTATTAAGGAAAGTCATCATTAGAGAACAGTTTTAAATCAATACCCCCTTCTGACTAAGTATTAAGGAAAGTCATCATTAGAGAACAGTTTTAAATCAATACCTCCCTCCCTTCTGATTCTAGGGGTCCCTTAAGAAATTTTTTTTATTATAAAATGAGCAACATAAATGAGTTTTTGAAATTATATGGAACGCAAACAACTACAAATTTCGATTTAAAGAAAATCGCAAATCAATTGGGAATAAAGAATTTTCACATATTGATGATTACAATTTCCAAAAAATAAGCCAACAATAACTATAAATTTCATAACAAATCTTCATACGTCAGATGAAAATGGAATACATTGGTCTGCAGGTATCTTTAATAAAAATCGAGATAATTACTTTTTCGACCGCCCGGAGGCTGAGAACTATTGGTTCGACTCTTCTGGACTTCCACCTACAAATGAAGTCAAAAAATTAAGTGGCAATGGAACTTATAATACATTTCAATTCAAAAACCGGGAGCTACTTGCTGTGGTCAATTATGTCTTTATGTTTTATTTAAATTACAAAAAGGAGTGCCATTTCTTGATATTATGTTATAATTGAACAAGAGAATTTCATTCCCGAAACGTTAGTTCCAATAATAATGATAAAGATAATTAAAAATCAGTTCGTTGTAATTCATTTTGATAAAATCGGCCTCTGATATCTTCATCATCTAAATCTTTGATTTCGTAAGTAATCGGATAAGTTTGATTTATTTTACAAATTTCAAATATCTCTTTCGTCCAGTATCCGACGAAGCCCTTTTCAAATTTATTCTTATACTGAAATATTCTAACTCTATCTCCAATTTTAAATTTCGGCTAAAGTTTCTGTAAATTCGGATTACTCTCATTCGAAAAATTATTCTCGAATATTTTTTTTCTTATCGAATCAGGATCGTCAGAAGCATTCTTTGGGGTTTCTTCAATACCTGAATGAACTTTATTATTGTACTGCTCTACAACTCCTGGTAATATCTTCAACCATTTCTGATTTCTTTGCTCAGTAAATTTCTTGAATAATTTATTTTTTAACGTCCGATTGAATCTTTCTATCACTACAGCTTTTCCAGTTTTTTCAGTTGAATAAACAGTTTCAAATAGTGGCTGAACGTTTCGGTTATAAAATTCCGACCCTTTATCAACAAATAATTTTTTTGGCTTTCTATTACTTTCTTTAAAGATTTCTTCAAACGCATATTTAACTGACAGACCACTTTTGTTTTTTAAAGGCTTTACCCAAGCGTATCGTGTATATAAATCTATAACGGTCAATGCGTATTTGTAGTCCGTTTCATTCAGCATATGAATAAGATCAGCACTCCAAATATCATCTTTATTAAATACTTTTACTTTCAATAAATATTTAGGCCTTCTGTATTCTTTATGAATTTCGGACGCGTAGGTTGGAGCGTTGCTCTCAGACATTTTTGCTGTCGTTTCATTTAAACCCTGACCGAATAATATTTTAGCTTGTAAAGCTTTCTTAACAAACATTCTTTCAATTCTTTCTCTAAATGTAGGATTTTGAATACTATCTAATTCTTGAATCATCTTCTTATCAGCTGCATGTCGAGAACTTAGGTCATGATTTCGATAAGCTAAATCATGTCTATAACGGCGGCGTGTACTCTATTTATTGGTTCTTCACCTGGTTTCGGATTATTATTCTCATCTAGTCTTATATCTAATCGAGTTCCTGGACCGGTATATGAATGACAAGGAAGATGTTTTTCTTTCGAATATTTACTCCAAATAAATCCAGGAAAGTTTTCTAATGTTTTTTGTATGTCGTTACCTTCATAAATTTTACAATTTGAGTTTTTATTTTTGTTTAATAGATAATTTAATAAATCTAAATTAGCAATTTTTAATTTAATTAAATTTTCGGAATTTTAAGAATTCATTTTAAAAGACAAAAAAAATTTAAAAGATAAGATAAATGTTTACCGAGTCATACTAGGACTTAGATATATTCCAGAACCATGTTTTGTTTCTTTGATTTCAATTAAACCATCAACATTATGGAGAATATTTTTAAGAACTCGTTTTCCTTCATCAACTAATTTTAATTTACTAATAAAATTATCTACTATTCCGTCACCCCTAGCAACTTTCTCTAACTCTCTATTATAACGTTTTTGTTCTTCTAATGCTGCCTTCTCTGATTTATTTTTATTTATAACTTGGACAATACCAGCTGTCCCACCTGCAACACTTCCTGCTGCTGCCATACCTCCTATTATTGGAGGAATAATGGGAGAATTCCACCATTCTTTTCTTCTTGTAACTGAATATTCTCTATCATTGGATTACTTTTGTAATACTTTTTTTTGTTAATCGTAATAGTTTTAGGTGTATGTTTGTCAACAATATTACGTAATTTTAATTCAACAGTTTTATTATTATTATTACTTTTCGCTTGCGACATTTTTAGTAAAAAAATTTTAAGTTATCAAAAATTTTAATCTATTCTAGTTATGAAAAAATTTTAAGTTATCAAAAATTTCTAATCTATTCTAGTTATGAATAAATTTTAAATTAGGAATTTTAAATCTATTCTAGTTATGAAAAAATTTAAGTTGCGAAAAAGTTTAATCTATTCTAGTTCTGAAAAATTTTAAGTTAAGAATTTTTAATCTATTCTAGTTACAAAAAAATTTTTTTACTAATTACTAAAAAAAATTTAATCTAAGAATTTAATTAACTTATCATAGCCATCTTTCCATTAAGAATTTCAATAGAATATTTTACATCTTCTAGCAATAAACCATAAGCCATCAATGAAGTTGTGGAATCTTTTTTTTCAATATCAATTGTTACATCACAACCAGTCTTGATAATATCTTCAGATTGTGCATTTAAATCGAAACAGAAAACAGGATATAAATGTCTCCAATCTCCAGGAGTTAATTGTGGTTCAACTCCAAATTCTATACAAAGATTTCTATAAGAATCATATCCTTCCATAAATTGATTATTGGTATCATCGAATCTTAATGGATCAATTGGATATCGGGTTTGATTTAATGAAACTTGTAAACTTCGAATTGTATTAATATGAAAAAGATTGTTGTTCTTATCAAAACTTGGAGAATTATTTCTTTGAAAATTTAGTAGTAAATATCTTGGAGTATTCGAAGTTCTAGTAAAATGCCAGTTAAATCTTTGCTCTGAAAAAGTTACTGAACTAGCAGTACGCTTTAGAAAATTTACTGGAATTGGTTTGTTAGTATTTAATCTTTTTGCAATAGCTGTTTCAATCTTTAAACTGGGAGTAATATGCTTAATCCACCATTCAAGTCTATCAATTTTTAAATATGCTTTTTTTCCAGTCTTAACAAAAAAGATTAATTCATTATTTGCTGTGCGATGAATTATTAATTTAAATTTTAATTGATATGATATTTTATCATAATCTAAATATCCGAATAACTGAGACAATGACCAATTTACTGTCTGTTTACTTTTCTTGTTAAACTCACGTCTTTCTTTATATGCACTATTGTTTGTTTTATTTAAATGTTTTCCAATATTTTCTGCATCTTTCGCAATTCCTGCGGCATCTGTTTCAGCGTGAGTTAAATCATCAACAAATATACCATCATTTGTGTCAGGAAACCAACCTTCGATTTCATACTTTTTATTATTTTCACCAATTGTTACAAATCTAAGCATTATATCAATTACACCTGGAGAATCACTTATTGTTTCTATATTTTGAGTTGCAACATCTAAACGCATTTGTATAAATAATCTTGGAAAAAAATTATTCTCTAGTGCAATATTATCGGTATCTGGTAATGGTGTTGTAAAATTGGCATCACTATATAAAGAATATTCACAGTGCAAAAATGAATCAGGTAAATATAAATAACTCTGCTGATTATCAACTTCAAAAATTAAATCACCTCCAGTATTTACTCTACTGGAAGATTCGGGATTCATAGCAATTTTTATATAGTCATTCTTTTTTTGATTATAACTAACACCTGGTGGTTTATCTAATTCAAATTTATTTTCGATAAGCGAAGACATTTTTATAAAAAATAATTTGACTTTTTGTTTTTTCTCACAGACAGAAAAAATTTTACTAAAAAACTTTTACTAAAATATAATTTTACTAAAAAAATTTTATTAAAATATAATTTTAGAATTTTGCTAGACCAGCTCCGCTACAGCTTTGCTGGTTAGACCGAATGTTGCTGTTAACACCATTACCTCTTATTTCTTCAATTGAACGTTTTATGGCTACGCCTGATTTCTTCTTATGTTTACTATCAGACGGAGCTCCGCTCAAGGTTTCACCCCCCACAGCTATGTTAGCAATTTTGTTTTTTGTTTCCTCTGAAAGTTTTTTAAATTTTTTAGTTCTTCAGAATCATTCCTAAGTTTACGAATAGCTTCTAGTTGTTTTAATTCGTTTTGAGACTTGACAGCATTTGATATTGCACTAGCTGTACTACCTATAGCAGCTGCTCCTTTTGCAGCAGATGTAATCAAATCTTTATTATTTTTAATTAAGTTAACGATACTTCCAATACCAGAAAATATGCCAGCTCCTTCCGTGTGAACTGTTTCTCTATTATCATAATGATAAACAGGATTCATACGTGGTTCATGAGCAATTATTTGATTTGAAGAAAAATGTTTAAGATTGTGTTTATAAATTATAGGCATTTTTTAGGATTAAATTTGACTTTTGGGAAAAAATATTTACGTTAATATTTGCGCTAAGATTTACGTTTATGATCAAGGTTTACGTTTGTGAATGGACAACAACTTCGAGATAACTTTATTAATTGTCTGTTGCACTTTATCTATTGCGTCAAGTAGCGTGTGATGTACTTTAATTTCTTTTCTATTAACTTGCATTTTCTGCTGATTAATCTTCAACGCCGTTTTAAGAGCATTTAACTTAATTTTAAGAACATCTAATTGTCTTTTAACAGAATCTAACTGTTCTCTATTTTCTTTAATAATTTAATGTCTACTAACATTATTAAGACATCTATAATGTCGAGGAAATTTCCACAGTCATGGAAACACAGTCGTGTAGTGCCTGTCCCAAAATCTAGCCCGCCATCGATTGAAGAATTACGCCCTATTTCCCTTCTCCATGTTCCCGCAAAGGTTTGCGAAAGGTTGATTCTCAACTCTGGTGTTTTACCGTTCTTCCGGAATAGTTTTGGGCCTTATAAGTTTGGAGGTATGAAGTCCTCATCGACCACATCTGCACTTATATGTATGCACGATATCATAACAGCAACCTTGGACAAGAAAGAGACGATGAGTGTTGTCGCACTTGCCTACAATTTCAGTAAGGCATTCGATACTCTTGGTCACGATATTATCCTCAAAACGCTGATCTCTAATGGTTTCCCTTCTGGTTTCTGTCTTTAAGTCCGTGACTATCTGATATGTCGTTTTCAATCAGTCAAGCTCAATCAGTGTGTAAGTTCAGAACAGCCTGTTATTTCTGGTATACCTCAGGGTTCAGTCTTCGGGCCTTATCTGTTTAATGCTGTTGTCGGAAGTTTGCTCCCAAAGTTCGCGAACAGCGTTATAATCAAGTACGTCGACGATTGCACGGTGATTATCCCTATTCATGCCGAATCAATCTCATCTTACAAAGAAGAGCATACTCACTTGATGAATTGGTCCATGTCAGCTGGGTTGAAAATCAAAATGCGGAAAAGCAAACTTTTATGGTTTCCAAAGATGACTACATGCCCCCGTCCTGTAATTCCTGATATCTCATCAGTTAATAGCCTTAAAATCCTGGGAGTTGTCTTATCCTCTGATTTGAAGTGGCACAACCATGTTGATTTTGTAATCAGAACCGCGTCACGTCGATTGTACGCTCTCCGTGTTCTCCGTCCATTTCTGAACTCTTCACACCTGGCTTCTGTTTATAAAGGACTAATACTATCTGTGATAGAATATTGCTCTCCCCTATTGATCGGAATGTCAACTGGTGACAAGAATGCTCTTGATAGACTCCAACGTAGAGCTCATCGTATTGTATGTGGTTCCGATTGTGAATGTGACATTTTTGATGACCTGGAAGGAAGGCGTATACAAGCATCTTTGAAGCTTCTACATAAGATAGTCTCCAACAACGATCATCCCTTGCACTCTATGTGTCCTGAGAGAATCCCCCGATCTGGTAGATTTGTGCAACCTTTTTGTCGAACTACTCGAAGGAGGAATTCCTTTTTTCGTGCTGTTTCCATCATTGAAAACAATACATTTACAGATTGAAGATCAGCTACATGTATATGTGATAATTTTTTTTGTAACTTATGTAGTCCTGTCTTTGCATTTGTGTGGAACTGTGAAACTATGTGACTTCATCAATCATGACTTAAATGCTCTTATGGCGTACTCTGTGCAACGTCATAACTTTCATTCATTCTGTTTTAGTAACGTGTAAAAATTTGATTGACGTGTATTTACTTATGTCTTTGTATGATTTTCATTTTTTGAATATAAACATTACTCTCTCTCTCTCTTTAGAGTTTTCTTGTAAATTTTTCTTTAATTAATTTTCTAAATTGATTTTAAGAGTTTTCATTTTATCAACTTTTTGATTAAGTGAGTTTACTTCATTTATTATTCTATTCATCTTTTTCATTTGTTGAGTAATTTTAGAACTTAATTCATCAACACCTTTTTGGAATGTAGTTTGTAACTGCTTTAAATTTTTTTTAATTCTTTCAGGTAGTTTTTCTATTTCATCTTCTAATTGTTCTTTCAATAATTTTATCTGTTGTTTATTTTTAATGACAGCAGATTTTAACTTTATAGAAAGTAATATTAAAATTTTTGATTGTTCAGAAATATTTTTAAAAAGTTTTGCTATATCTGCTTCTAGCTCTCTATCCTTTTTATCAAGTTTTAATAATTTTTCGTTTAATGATTTGTCATTAAATTTAAGCAACTTTAATTCATTCATCAGTGGAACCAAAACATCGTTTATATATTTTTCTTTTAAGTCATTGATTTGTGTATCAACATATTGTTTATTTGTTAACTCTGTATTTTGTTGCGGAAGAATAGAAAGATGCAATGGACCAGATAAAACGTCTCCAGTTTTCATGATATAATTTTCTATTTCTATTTCTAATTCACGATTATTCGGGATATATGCACCTCCACCAACATTTGGTAACATCATTTTTAAAACAATAAAAAAATAAAATTTTTTCTAATAAAAATATAAAAATAAAATATTTTCTAATAAAAATATAAAAATAAAATTTTTCTCAAATAAAAATAAAAAATGGAAAAGCAAATTTAGAAAAATTATATTCCCCTTATCATCCTGTTCTTCCTATTCGACGAGATCAACGGGATTAGAAAATAAATGTTTTGATAATAATAATAATAATAATCCATGTATAGATGTAAATATTTTATTTGAATTACAAGCCGAAATATTTAGAGAACAGACTATAGGTTTACCTTCTATAGAAACTAACTATTGTATTTTTCCAGGTGATCCATTTATTAAATTTATGGATATTGTTAGTAAATATAATGATGTTGCGTATGTGGAATTAAATAAAGAAAATATGGTTATTATTGGACATAATAATGTTTACGGATTTATTAGCGCAGTATTACCAATTAGTAATACTGATTGGATAGAAACAAAAATTATCAATTATATCAATATTAGAGAATTAGTTAAAAAATTAAAATCTTTCTCAAAGGAAAAAATAAGATTATTTGTTGACGAACAAAATCAATATAATATTCATATCGAGAGTAAAAAAACATAATGAAGAATTATTATGTCAATTATATTATAGAGATACAATTCATAAACAAGAAACATTAGAAATGCCCTAAAGATATGATGATGATACTTATATAGGATTATATTCAAACTTAAATATTAATTTGTTAAAATCTTATATAAATGGTTTAGCTCAACAAGAGAAAATTTATATGTGGACAACACCTTATACTATTAACAATGACCATAATCATAATCATAATAAACGAACCGAAGGTTCTAGGGCTTTGCCCGATCTTAAAGAATCTTATAATAATAATGATAATATAAATGATGATTCTGAAACATCTGAAAATGGTGTAAATGGTAAAAAAGATTGTAGCGGTGTCATCAATCAGCCTTAGTTGCGATGCACGCTAGCAGATGGTGTACAGCTGCTGCTCTCCTTGATTTTAACACCTCTCTTTACTTCACTTTCCACTTGTAATCTCTTCGCCTTATCTTAATTACCTTTCCATCCTGTCACTTGGCGAATGTAATGCTGATGATAATATTAACACAACTATTCTGACTGCGAGACAAGACGGTGTTCTAAAAACTCTCTCCGGGCTGTTAGAGACTAGAATAATTTACTTTGGTGA
This sequence comes from Prostheceraeus crozeri, assembly GCA_907163375.1. Taxonomy (NCBI): domain Eukaryota; kingdom Metazoa; phylum Platyhelminthes; order Polycladida; family Euryleptidae; genus Prostheceraeus; species Prostheceraeus crozeri. Next base: position 24,955 of record CAJQUW010014469.1, read on the forward strand.
TTTACCTTACTACAATCATCATAGACATCACCCAAAAACCTCTACAAATTGGCGCCCAACTAAAAATGATGACCGACCCAACTCAACTCGCCGCTCTAAGTGTGAAGCTACCTTCCTTCTGGTCCTCCGACGTCGAGCTGTGGTTCTCACTCTGCGTGGCGGAATTCGACGTCTGTCGAGTTACCAAGCAGGAAACTATGTTTGGCCATATCATTCGCACACTCCCTCAAGAGATCGCTCAAGAAGTTCGCGACCTGATCGTTTCTCGCCCGATGACCGATCAGTATGATGAGCTGAAGGCTGCCATCATCAAGCGAACCTCAGTCTCCGAACACAAACGGTTGAGTCAGCTACTCAGCGAGGAGGAGCTTGATGATCGTAAGCCTTCGCAACTCCTGCGCCGCATGCGTCACCTGCTGGGTCACCGCAACTTCGATGAAGGACTTCTGCGACAACTCTTCGTTCAGAGACTTCCCCTCCATGCTCAATCCATTCTCGCTGCCTCCAAGGACTCCATGCCACTTGAAGATGTTGCAGACATAGCTGATCGAATTCTCGACGCTCCAGTTCCTCTCCACGCCGCGGTCGCTTCAGTCAACCGCCCTGACAGTCTCAGCGACCGACTGGATCGCTTGGAGAAGACAGTGAACCGACTTGCTGAACGCATCTCCTCCTTGTGCACTACTAGGAACTCACGTGAGCGTTCTAAGTCCCGGGACCGTTCTAATAGTCCTGTTGGCGACCGTCCTGATGTGTGCTGGTACCACAGAAAATACAGAACTGCAGCTGAGAAGTGCATTAAGCCCTGCAGCTTCCAATCGGGAAACTCCTCGGCCCCGCAGTAGAGGTGGCGGCTGCCACGGGCCCTTCATCTCCGAGCTGCCGACTTTTTGTTTGGGACCGCTATTCTGGCACCAAGTTCCTGATCGACAGTGGTGCTGAGGTCAGTGTCCTTCCTCCTACGACTGCTGATCGTCGAAATGGCTTCCGTGGTGAACCTCTCTTCGCAGCTAATCACGCCATCATCTCAACCTTCGGCCAGCGATCGTTGACTTTGAATTTGGGACTACGGTGTACCTTTCGGTGGATTTTTGTGATAGCTGATGTCACTCATCCTATCATCGGAGCTGACTTCCTCAGCCACTTCCACCTCCTGATTGACCTGAACCACCGTCGCCTTCTGGACAGCTTTACAAGCCTTTTTGTTCTTGGCACCACGGCCAACGGTGTTCAGCAGCTCAGTCCTCTCCTGACTCATCCGTCTGCGCCTGCCTTTCAATGTCCTTATTTGACTCTCCTACGCCAGTTTCCTCGATTAACGAATCACTCCCTGCATGATGACGCTGCCAAGCACAATGTGACTCACCACATCCGCACCACAGGCCCTCCAGTTTTCACTCGCCCTCGCCGTTTAGCACCGGACCGTTTGCGTTGTGCTAAAGAGGAGTTCCAGCACATGCTTGAGATGGGTATCGTTCGTCCGTCCGATAGCGCTTGGGCCTCTCCTCTGCACATGGTCACCAAGAAGTCTGGCGATTGGCGCCCTCGCGGTGACTACCGCGCTCTCAACCATGTGACTGTACCTGACCGGTATCCAGTTCCCCACATCCAAGACTTTTCGTCCAACCTCAAAGGCAAGACTGTGTTCTCATCCATCGACTTGACTCGTGCCTATCATCAGATTCCTGTCGAACCTGATGATATTGCGAAGACTGCAGTTACAACTCCTTTCGGTCTTTTCGAGTTTACCAGGATGCCCTTCGGTCTACGCAACGCAGCACAGACATTTCAACGCTTCATCGACGAAATTTTACGTGGTTTTAACTTCGTATTTGCCTACGTTGATGACCTGCTAGTCGCTAGCTCCTCACCGGAAGAGCACCAGTACCATCTCAGAATGCTGTTTCAACGCCTTGATGAGTACGGACTCATACTGAACCCATCTAAGTGTGTTTTCGGTGTCTCATCAATTACCTTTCTCGGACACAAGATCGACTGTCATGGAATAGCGCCCGTCGAAGACAAGGTCACTGCTATCTCGAACTTTCCCCAGCCGAACTCGATAGCTGAACTCCGTCGATTCCTCGGCATGATCAATTTTTACCGCCGCTTTATCCCTCGATGTGCAAGTCTTCTACAGCCCCTAACCAATCTGCTCAAAGGCGCATCCAAGTCCCTGAGTTGGTCCTCCGAAGCTGAAAAATCCTTCAACGACGCCAAACGTGCCCTCACCAGCGCTACTTGTCTGGCTTTTCCCGATCAATCTTCACAGTTGGTACTCGCCTTCGACGCGTCTAACTTCGCTGTTGGTGCGTCTCTGCAACAGTTGACAGACAGTGAACTTCAACCGCTTGCATTCTTTTCACGGAAACTATCCGACACAGTGTCCCGGTACAGCACTTTCGGTAGAGAGCTGCTGGCCATCTACCTTGCAATTCGCCATTTTCGCCATTGCTTAGAAGGTCGGACCTTCACCGTACTGACTGACCATAAGCCACTCACTTACGCTGTCGCCACGTCTGCTGATCGACATTCCCCGCGAGAAGTCCGACAACTAGACTATATTTTGCAGTTTTCTTGTGACATTCGACATGTCAGCGGTAAGAATAACATTGTTGCTGATACTTTGTCACGGGTGGAAGTCTCAGCCATCACTCGTCCTTCCTGCCCTACTCATGAAGAAATCGCCAACGCTCAACGACAAGACAGCGACCTGCAAGGCTACCGCAACAAGCATGACACTGGCCTACAATTGCAAGACATACCCATTCCTTCGTCTACTCGATCAGTGACTTGTGACCTCTCTACTGGTTTACCTCGCCCCTTTATCCCAACTGTCTTGCATAGAAGAATATTCGACGTTATTCACGGTCTCGCACATCCTGGCATCAAGCCCAGCATCAAACTGGTATCCGAGCGCTTTGTTTGGCCTGATATGAAACGCGATATCAGACAATGGACTCGCGCCTGCATTCCCTGCCAAAGGTCGAAGGTCAACCGCCATACTCGTGCTCCCATCGGCACGTTTTCAGCACCGGACGCTCGCTTTCGTCATGTCCACATTGATCTTGTCGGACCGTTTGCTCCCTCCAACGGTTACACTTACATCTTAACCTGCATCGACCGTTTCACGCGATGGCCTCAAGCTATCCCTATAAAGGACATCAACGCATCAACGGTTGCACGCGCTTTCGTGGAGCGCTGGATCTCCATGTTTGGCGTTCCTGAGATCATCACAACTGATCGCGGTCGACAGTTTGAGTCTGCTTTATTTACTGACCTCACTCAACTTCTGGGATGTACTCGCATTCGAACAACGGCGTATCATCCGATGTCAAACGGGATGGTGGAGCGTCTACATCGCCAGCTCAAAACCGCCCTCAAGTCACAAACCTCGCCGCAGCATTGGACAGACAATTTGCCTATCGTTATGCTCGGTTTGCGGTCAGCCGTCAAAACCGACATTAATTGCTCCCCAGCTGAATTGACTCTCGGCACCACATTGCGTTTACCTGGTCAATTCCTCAGCAGTGATCATTCCCAGTCACAGCCTGATGCAAACGGAACGGACGCTTGTGATTACGTCACAAAACTTCAGTCATTCATGCGAGAGCTGAAAGCCCCGTCTCCACGCCCTCAGTCCAAGCCAATTTTCTTTCCCAGCGAATTGGCAACATGCAGTCATGTTTTCATCCGACACGATGCTGTGCGCAAGCCGCTTCAACCTACGTACGACGGGCCGTATCTTATCCTCAGTCGGAGCGATAAATTTTACTGTATCTCCAAAAACGGCCGCTCAGAGACAATTTCCATCGACCGCCTCAAGCCCGCCCACTTAGATAGATCAAGTGCTGACACTCCTACTCCGACCACGCGCTCTGGCCGGCACATACAATCTCCCGCTCGTTACGTTCCAGGATGAACATCTTTATTCTACTACGGCATCGCCTTGACTGACGTAAAGGCTGGGAGGGGAGTACTGTAGCGGTGTCATCAATCAGCCTTAGTTGCGATGCACGCTAGCAGATGATGTACAGCTGCTGCTCTCCTTGATTTTAACACCTCTCTTTACTTCACTTTCCACTTGTAATCTCTTCGCCTTATCTTAATTACCTTTCCATCCTGTCACTTGGCGAATGTAATGCTGATGATAATATTAACACAACTATTCTGACTGCGAGACAAGACGGTGTTCTAAAAACTCTCTCCGGGATGTTAGAGACTAGAATAATTTACTTTGGTGATTTACCTTACTACAATCATCATAGACATCACCCAAAAACCTCTATAGTAGTATTAGCTCATAAAGCTTGTGATGTAGATAATAAGATTAGAGAAAATGTGGAAACCTTTTATACAACTACGCAAAATAATGCAGCATTCTTTGATGATATCAAGAAAAATTATAAACTAACTTTACCTTTGGCAAAATATACACATGTGAAATATGGGTTAATACGTGTTGATACTATTATGAATCAAATTCAAGTATATGATAAAGACTTAAATGTATTGTTAGATAGTAAACATGATTTTTATAACAATTCAACAGATTTTAACATTAGTCTTTATGCAGGAGCTAAGAATTTATCACCTCATAACATAGAGGAAATAACTATCTTTTAGAAAACGAATCACTTGAACCACTAACGATCATACCAGAAACATTTTATTTCTATTTCGATCATTATCTGAACAATGTGTTAATTCAAACACCCAAACGATAAGAAAATAGAGATGTTTTAGATGCTATACGAACAGGGATTAACGATTTCCGAGATGTATTGACAAATACGAAACCTTTAGTAAATGATACTAAGAGTACATTACACGAAATATGTCCAATATTTAATGAGTTTAATAAAATGTAAATTTTTCTTTTTTATAAAAAATATGTTTAATGAGGTGAGTGAAACTCAGAAGACAAAAGTAATGGGCAAAAGACCGTTCCAGGACACCATAAAATTCAAAAAAATAGTATCTTTAAAAACGACATAAATACATGAATTTGAACCCTTTTTCAGGTTTTTAAGACCTAAATACATGAATTTAGTCCATTCAAAAAGTACCATTTTTTGAAAACGACATAAATTCATGAATTTGAACCCCTTTTCTGGTTATGAAGACCTAAATTCATAAATTTAGGCGTTTTTAAAAATACCCAATTTTTCAAATTTTTCAAAATCTCAAATTTGTGATTATGACATTTCACCCTTAAAATCATGACCGTTCCAGGACACCGAAAAAATCATAAAAGTTAAGAATCTCAAATTTGTGAATTACAATTTCTACCTTGAAAATCATGACCGTTCCAGGACACCGAAAATCATAAAAGTTAAGAATTTCAAATTCATGAATTTTATCCATCTTTCAGGTTTTTTAAAATATATCATGTGACTAATAATATTTCTTTAAAAATGGAAGAAACAAAAGTGGAAGAAACCGCAAGAATATATCCTTCTTTATCACAGTTAAAAATAAGTGAATTGAATAAGAAAAACACAAAGATAGAGTTAGGTATATGAAAGATAAGGAATCTCAATTATTATTAAGATTAGAGCATTATGATAAATTAAGAAAGAGATGGACTAAAGTTAAGAATGTAACACAAGGAATCGGCATATTCTTAACAATAAGTTTAGGTGCTTTAACAATTGTTATATCTTCAGGTGTTTTAGTAATTCCAGTAGTTGCTACAGCTTTAACAGGTACGGGTGTTTTTGCAACTTCACTTGTTACAATGTTAGATAAATCTTTAATAACTAAGAAACGAAAATCATTAAAAACTAAGCATTTACATATTAAAGAAGTCTATGATGAACTACATTACTACTTTCAAAGAGTATGTGATGATAATGTTATTACGTTAGATGAGATTGAAAAATTTGATCAAATAGCTAATGAAGTAAATCAAATATCATTTCAAATACAGTCAGAAAAAGTTGATGATAAGAATAAACAGGATGGCAAAATTTCTGGTGATGGTAAAATTTCTAATGAAGAAAATGACAAAATTTTTTTAGAAGAGCTAAAAACCTTCAGCGAAAATTTAAGCAAAACTTTATTAAACAAAACTTAAAACGAGAAACCATTAAACGAAAAGATGACAGACAACAAAGCAATAAAAAAATAATTTGTTCAGTAAAATGTTTTTGCTGTATTCCAATGCTACCACAAAATTCAAATATTATATTTTAAAAATTGTATAAAACTAGAGCTGTTAATTTTAAAAGAATAAAACAATTAGAAGAGTTAAAAAAAACAAAGAAATATTATGAAATCAAATTAAGACACGACACAGTTAAAAAATTCGAAGGATCCAGGAAACGGAAGACGCCAAAGTTAAACAATTACCCTAGTGGAGAATCTTGTAAATAATTAGGTAATTAAAAGTCATGAATGAATGAAATAATACTGACAACATAGAGTAACCTACTCTAGTATAGAGCAGGTACTGAAATACGTATAAAGGCAAGTCTACTCAACTAAAGACGGTAAGGGAAATAAATTAAAACTTATAAACGATTTAATTTTTATCAAACAAGAAAGAAACCTAAAAAACCAAAATTAAGTTTGCTATGTATGGAGTCATCAGGGAGGAACCATGTGGCTGCATGAAGCAAGGTTTCGGCCCCTAACCTCCAACCTATACCACATGGCGGGGCCAGGCCAACCATATCGAATGTACGATATGGAAGGTCTCTCCAAGCCTGAGGAAACATAGCAGAACCAAACCGAAAATAATTTTTTTAATATATTAGGACAAAAGGACGCACTTGAAACTAGAAGAGGTTATCTTAGCCCAACATGCCAATGATGGATGGCATCTGGCGGGGTGAAAAACAACCAAACTTAAAAACGAGGAACCTATTCTTGGAGAAGGACTTAATGCAAGAATTAACCAGCAAATTATTCTTATAACCCCGTCCTTTAAAGATATCAAAAATGCCCTTAGCTCTTGATATGAAGGCGGAAGCATCAGAAGAAATCCTAGCGAATCTGATGAGTTGGGCAGCAAAGATGTTTAAGCCAGTTTTCAAAGGCATGTTACTCTCGGGGAAAGTATACAGCACCACTGGGAAGCTGAACTCATCAACCTTATGGTAAACCTCTGTGATGTAATGGCCACCATCTTCGATCCTGATTTTAACATCCAAATAATTAACACATTTGTTGTTGTCCCCGCTTCTGCAAGCCAAGAGATCTACCGGGTAGATTTCAGGAAGGATCTTATCAAAATGTTTGAAGTTAAACACACAAATGTCATCGACATACCTAGTGGTACGAGAGAGAAGTTTTGCTAAGCCAAATCTCTTACTCGTTAGGAGTCCCCTCACAAAATAAAACTCCCTGTAAGCCAAAAACAGGTCAGCTAAGAGCGAGCTGGAATTCCCACCCATAGGTATGCCTCGAATTTGCTTGAAGACAAGTCCCCCGAAAGTGACAAAAGTGTTATTCAGGATAAAACTAATTGCATTAAGGAATTGGGTTTTGGACCAGCAGTGATACCCTCTGTATTTTTTATTCGAGAAGAAGGTTCTATAATAGCCAATGCAAATAAAGCTCTTGGAACTGCTAAAAATTAACTCACATAAGTCTTTCAAGGACTCCATAACCTGGTCTAAATTAAGATTCGTATAGAGTGTGGAGAAATCATAAACTTGTAAGGAGTGGCAATTCAAACACGACATCCTGTCAAGGAATTCCCCAGAAGAGTTAATGCTCCAGAAGGCGTTCACACCAGAATTATGCTTGATGGAAAGGCAATGACTACTAAACTTGTCCCGGATCAGTTGCAAACCTTTGTTCACCAGTATGGCCAAATCTTTGGAAGTGCTGTTCCTAGCACCAGCTATGAATCTACTTTTATACGGATTTTTGTGCAATTTAGGAATCCAGAAAAGTTTAGGTAAAACCATAAACTTATCTTTAACCGTTATGCCAAAGGAATCCTTGAGGGTGGTGCAATGTTCGGCAATTATGTCATTATTGGAAGAAATTACTGGTGCGCAAGTCTGATTACCAACAGCATTGAAACTTCTAAGGTCAAAGCCTAGTTCGTTCAAGAGGACAATGAGGTAATACTTCTTACACACAATGACAAAATTGTTGGCGGCCTTATCCGCCGGAGTAATGACGTAATTCTTCTGAAAGTTTGAGATGAAGTTTTTACACTCCTTAGATCTTAGTACCTCGTGCGAATGCAAAGATGGAAATCTAGAACTTAGGAAGGAAATGCGATTTCTAATTATCTTAAGGACAGCCTCTGACCAATTCTGGAAGTCAGAATTCTTAAGGGCGTATTTTCTGCAGGACTTTTCAATAAATGCAACTAGTGCATTTTTAACACTGACCCTAACAAAATCCCAAGACTTGTGAATAGGCTCTCTATAATTAGTGCCCTTAGCCATCAAATCCCTAAGCTTAGGGTTGGATATAATACTCAAGTCACCAGTAACCACGTGTGAAGCGGGCATGTAGCAAAAGATAGAATCAGAACAAAGACAAGGCTTGCTAATAAATTCTCTGATTTCATCAATAGAAGCATTCTTCAAGATCTGGTTGTAATTGAAGAGCTTCCGACCAATAGGGGTGGTGTATTTAAAGAAAACCTGTAGTGGACATTTACTACGAATTGGATTACGCAACATACTGTTAACATGTGAATCAGCGAAAATGGAAGAAACTTTTAAGAGATCTACTTCTTTGCACTCAAAAGGGATAATAATAACTTCCCTGTCGATCTTATCAATGGAATCTTCGACTTCGAAGATCTCGAAGAATCTCGAACAGAAGGATTCGACTAGATACGAGCAGGTACCCGGCTTGCTAAGAGTAAAAGCAAGAATTTGCTTCAGTGTGGTACGACTAAGAGACTTCAAAGTGATGTAAAATTCGTAAAACATGTTGGAAAAACAAAGGCTATTAATTTTATCGTAGAGAGACTCCAAGCATTTAGCCAAGACATTTCTCTTATTACTGCGAATCCCATGCCCTCTAGGTCTTCTAAGGACCGGAGAAGAGAAGTACTGCTTATGTAAGGAACCTTTGGAGACACAACCAAAACCTTGAATTCTATCGTTCAAGCCAAGTGGGAAGATTGTACATAGTGTTTTAATCCAAAAATCCTCCCTCTTCAGAAGCTCCCTATCCCTAAGGTCAGAATTATCAGAGAAGTTGGAATCTACATGGTCTATAATTTGCAATTTAATGTTGCAAAAATTATGACCATCTTGCCTAAAGTGCTCATAAAGGAAAGTAGTGGGTTTTGAGGATGCATGGTGACGGTGACCATTCAACCTAGCATTTAAAGATTGGGTGGTTTTGCCAACATATTGGAACACGCATTCGCTGCAAGAAATGAGATAGATTACAAAGCTGGATTTGCAATCGAAAGAACCACTCAAATCTATGAGAAGAGTCTTTCTAGTGGTGTTTGATACGAAATAGGAAGATTTATGTATGGACCCACAACATAAGCACCCTTTTCTATTACAACTGTCAATAGAAAAGGAACCCGTGCTATCGGCTACATAAGCCTTTTTCTTAATACTGTAAGGGTAATGGTATCTAACTCTAGAAGCCGCAAGCAAAGTTTTTATTGTTACCCCTTGTCGAATAAGGCAAAATTCTAGGACTATGTGCTCTCAAAGCCCAAGGGCAACAGGCCGGACTGTAACCTATTGGCGAGGGGCTGCCTCGCTGAGGCGGGCGTTAACAGTCAATGGATCTAAACAGACCCTCCCACCTTCACTAGCAATGCCTGGCGATTAGGATTTCGGCCAAACTCCATAATCTTATAACCGGATCAAAACTAGCAGCTAATACAATATTGAAGGCAGTAATAGCTTATCATCTTAATACTTAGAATATAACATGGAAGAAAATTAACGTCGAATCCTAAAAAAATGTAAGAGTGAACGAAGAGAAAGATTGATAATAAGATCAAACCAATAAATAAATGGCAAATTGCAATAATAATAATAATATGCCTACCAGTAAAATAACTATGAGACCTATTACAAAAAAGAATACATGTGACGTGAATAACTAATGCACTAATGAAAGAAAATCATCTTCAACATAGAATGATAAAAGCTGGTATTCAGTCTGATATGTTTGAAAAAATGCGGCAAGCCGAGCAAGTAAAAACTGATTTTGAAAAAACTATGAAACCATTTAAAACTCTTGAAAAAGAACTTACAAATAATGATAAACAAATTGATATAACAGATCCAGAGCACAAAACTATATTAGATGACTATGGATTACTAGAATCAAACATTAATAAGAAATTACCAAAATCTATGCAATTTGAACATTCTATTTCATTTATAGATGGAAAAACAATACCTAGATTTTATCTCGGACAAAAAGAAATATTTCCACAACCTTTTCGAGGTTTAATTTTTTCACCAGATAAATATCCTTTTAATTTAGTTAGAAATTCTGTTGATCTTTTAAGAGGAGCAGATTTAAATAATTATGCAGTAGAAGATCTCATAAAATATAAAGCTATGTTAGATAGAGTTGGTGCAGTAAAATCTCTTAGACGTTATAAACAATTAGAAAATTTATTAACAACGGGAGTTAAAGTAGGAAAAGGTTTTAAAACAGAAACAACTGTATTTTTACCAGATGATCCACAAGAATTACTAAATAGATTAAATATTTTAATATCTGCAATAAAAGAAGGACATAATTCTAGTTTCAATGAAATTCATGCTATATTGAAAAGACTGTTAGAAAAGAAGATTCTATATGAAGAGGATTATAAAAGTATAACGGGACATCGGAGATGTCTTCCAGGGCTTCGCCCGTAGCTAAAATATGTTGTTGTTTTTAATTTTTTATAAAAAAATATTTGATAAAAGATATTTATTCAAATTTTTTAGTTAAAAAATGTGTTCAGCAGATTTAGACAAATTTAATAATAAATTAGAAAATTTGACAGAGATTTTGGGTTCATCAAAATTTAGTACGACGTTAAAAATTATAACAACTACTTCATCACACACTTGTAATTTAGAACCCATTCTACATTTGGAACAAAATAAAAATTATCAAATTGCATTGACTAGTTTCTCCACATTTAACACTATTCAAAACGTTATCAAAGATGCGAATGATCAATTTAGATATTCTACTGCTAAAGGCAAAACATGGAAAATACTAACTTTTCTTCCTGGTTCTTACGAAGTTGAATCAATATCAAATGAAATTAAGAGACATTTAGGTATACCATTTAAAGATAAGAAACAATTACATTTTGCAGTTGAACCGGCAGTTAATAAATTTTCTCTTACTTTAGACGAAAATCATCAAGTTGATTTTAATCATGATAGATCATTGTCAAAGCTATTAGGATTTAATAAACAAACCTATAGTCAAGGTTATCATTTAGGTGAGAAGATTCCAAAAATAACTGAAATAAATTCAATTGTTGTACATTGTGATATTATTGAAGGAGGATATATAAATGGTAAATTGTCAAATTTAATATTCAGTTTTCCAGCTTTTGCTGTACCCATTGGTTATAGATTAAATGTATTTCCCCAAACATTAATATATTTCCCTATTACAAGAAAAACTATTAACAACATTAACATTAGAATCACTGATGAGAAAGGACATGAAATAAATTTTGGAGGTGAAGAGATTATGATAGATCTTTTGGTTCGGGAGGTATAAACTCCCGTTCGGGAGGTATAAACTCCCGTTCGAGAGGTATAAACTCCCACGCGAAGCTAGAGAAGTTTAATTTTCTTCTTCTTCTTCTTATTATTATTATTATTATTCTTTAGAAACAAAAAATAAAAAAATTAAAAATTAAATTTTTTTATTAAAAAATGAGTGAAGTACTACCATTAAATAAAAAAAACTTAGATTTAATCATCATCCAAATTTATCTAATAAAGTTTTGTCAGTTATTTGTGGAAGATCAGGATGTGGAAAAACATATCTATTATTTAAAATTTTAACGACTCCAAATTTTTTGGATTATGACAATCTTATAATTTATACAACAACAGCAGAACAACCCGTCTATCAATTTGTAAAATATGGATGTGAAAATAGTCTTAAAAAAACAGCAATTGCTTCATTATTCAAAGAATATGAAAAATCTGAAGATGAAGAAGAAATAAGTTCGTGGTGTGAAGAAGCAGCAAAAAATAGTCAGTTAGTAGAATCCAATAAAAATAAGCATATAAAGATACAATTAATAGATGATAGTGGTAATATGCAAGATCCTAGTAAACTAGATAAAACAATGAAACATTGTGTAATTTTTGATGATTGTGCTAATGATAGAAATCAGTCAGTTCAGAGAAATTATTTCACAAGAGATAGACATAATAACTGTAGTGTATTTTATTTAACACAAAGTATGTATTCATTAGACGGAAGTGTTATTAGAAAGAATGCAAATATATTTATACTATTTGAAATAAATGCAAGAAGCTTAAGTGATTTGTTAAGAGATTTATGCGTAAGAAATAAAGATGAATTTAAACAATCGTGTAACAATGCTTGGTCAAAAGATTATGGCTTCATTACAATTAATATTGATAAAAAAATTCATGATAGAGTTATAGAACATTTGTTTGCCGAGTGATAAAAAATTTTTATACTGAGTAATAAATAATAAAATTTTTATTCTAGACTGATTTAAATAATAAAAAATTTTTTTCTAGACTGATTTAAATAATAAAATTTTTTTTCAAGACGGATTTAAATAATAATAAATAAACTTTGAAAAGGTGAAGTAGTTATTCCATCAGGCAAAATCTTTCTTTTATCATCAAATGGATCTAATGCTAATTTATGTTCTTCTTTTAAATACATTTTATGTTTCTTTGAATTAAGTCTATAATTACATGCTGTTTTTATTTCATTATTAAATAATACATTTTTATAATCTTGAAATGTTATTTGATTAGCCACTGATGCCTTTGAAATTCCTTTTAATGTTTTATGTGTTCTAATATTATTAGTTGTATTATAACAATCACATTTAGATTTCAAAAATATAGCTTCTGTTATGAAATCTTCATTTCCTTCTAATTCATCTTTTACTTTACATAATTCTGAAGGATGAATGATATCTTTTATTTTATCTATTTCTTCATCAAGTGAAGAATTATACGGTACTGTTAATTCTAAGAAAACGGAATCGGTATCTGTAAAGTGTAATTTATAGTTTTTGCCATAAGCAGGTGCTAAATAATCATATATAAAACTGTACATAAATAGTTTAGCTAATTCTAACATAGTGAATTCAATAAAATTAAACTTATCATGTTTTACGCTAATTCGACGTAAATGTACAGCACATAGTTCATCACTAAATCTAGTAGTTCTTTTATATGTAGGTTTCCTTGTTAAATTTTGAAACCTATCTTTATCATAAACTATTTCAATATTTTGTCTGTTACGCACATTTTCTAAAGTCTTACCATAAAAAGCATTATTCATTAATTTAAAAAACACGTTTCCAAAATCATCTTTATTTCTTTTAGCTATTTTACGTTTTTCAATAATAAACTCTATATAATTTTTTAACCATTTAGATTTTTGATAAAATAGTTTTCGATGTATTTTGGTGAGAATCATTCCATGTTCTAAATACCAATCTAGCATTCTTCCTTCAACAACATACTTTCTTTTATTACTTTGTGTTAACATAAGTTTTTTTGTTGGTCTGTATTTCTTAGGAATTATATATTTTTGATAATCTGAAAAATCTTCTATATTGGGAATTTTGTTTTCTGGACAGAAAGGGAAATATTTTGTTTTATCTTTTATCTCATCAGGATATACTAAATCAACTTCATATATATAACCAAATTATAATTTCCATCATATGTTTTTTGATAATCTAGAATATTACACCATGACATTTCACCTGTTGGTAATTCTTGTATCATGCAAGAAGAATATAAGCTATTAAAATCATAATATAACAAATAGTTTTCTCTCATGATTTCATCAACTGCTGCTTGACTATCTTCATTTGATATAAGTCCTTCTATATTTTGATTAAACAATTTTATAAAATGATCACTTTCTTCTGGAGATAAAGGTTTCATTATTCCATAATCATCAGGATTTACTTTTTATATGTAAATATTTTATATTTTTTACTTTTCATATGTATTCTCTTTATAATGTTTAAGTTTAACGGACTTTGTCCTAGAGCCATCGGCTTGAATACCAGTATGTTTTAATCCTGCTAAGCATGTTAAACCTGGTGTAGAATAACAATAACATGGATCTATTCCGTAATATTCTAAACACATATCACGAAAGTTTTCGAAAAGATCAGCTAGTATTAATACATCTATCTGAAGATATTTCATTGTATAATCATACATTGTTCTACAATTTAACTCTCTCCAATTTTTTTCAGCTTCTGCATAATCTTCTTCAGATAATTGTGATTGTTTTAATGTTGATTTAAATTTATTTATTGGAGGAAGTTTTTGTTCTTTCATTATTTCATTTATTCTATTTATATCTCCAGTTATATATTCATACGGAAGTATTCCTTTTAAAGGTTTTAAATTATATTTATTTAATATTTTACATTGTTCAGGTTTCAAAGTTTTTCCCATAACATCTAATGAATAAGGAGTAAAAATCTAAATGCATCTAAAATTCTAATACAACCTAATTGCATTGAAAAATATTCTTCTTCTGTTTTACATAGTACATTTATTTGTTGTTGTTGTAATTTTTCAGATGAAAATAAATCCTTCATTATTAAATGGAAATCATATTTAGAACCATTGTAGAAATATAGAGGAACAAAGTTATATTTAAATTTATTAGCATTTAGATTACAAGAATTATGTGCTGCACCTCTATATAATCCATTTAGATGATCATGATCTTTTACTTTGACGGCAGAGCCGTCGCTTCGCTTATCAATATATTTGCCATTTTTATAATTTTTTGTAAATTCTTTTCCACAGTATTTGTTTCATTAACAAAATTAATTTTTTCTTCATCCGTTAATGGAAGCATTGGTATATTTGTTTCAAGCAATTGTGAAAAGCGTCCTTGTAATTCTTCTACCTTCTTTGTAAACATTTCTGAACTATCTTCACCATAGTATTGATAATATTCTGATTTAAATAATTCAGGATAATTTGAATGAATGTACATTCCCCAACATAATGGTTTTTGTTCAAATAAATATTTTTCTTTACTTTGTTCAGGTGCACTTTTTTCATATTTATAAACCGAAGGTTCTAGGGCTTGGCCCGTACCATTTTCAGAATTATCATTTTCAGAATCGGGTGAAGCCCTAGAACCTTCGGTTCGATTTTGTGTCATGTTAACATTATATGCTTCAAAATCACAGTAAATAGTAAAGGGTACTTTATTTTTAAAACACCATTTATTATATTCTAAATAATCATCTTTTGGAAATGTGTTTCTGACTGCTTCATTTTGTTGACAATTCTCCAAATGTCTATTAATTTCTTCTAAAGTTCTAAAACTTGTCATAAATTGGAGACAGGGAAAATTAGCATTATCTGAAGTTTTTGTAAATATAGAAACATCTTTACACAATATAAAATGACCATGATAATATAATATATTCGCTTGTGCTGGTTGCTTTGTTTGTTTTAATTTTTCAAATTTATCTTTATATATTTCATGTGTTTCATCAATTTCTTTTGTAAGATTAAATGTATTTCGATGAAAATTTTGATTTAATATTTGTAGCTGATAAATATATTCTTTATCATATTGTTCTTTATATTGTTGTTGACATTTTTTTAAACATTCATTTATTTTTTGATTGGTTTCATTTTCTTCATTATTTAATTCTTTTTTGTCTTCATTTAATTTTTGTATCGTTTCTATCTTATTTTGATATTTATGGCCATATTCTTGTACTAATATTTTTGTTTGTTGTTGATAATCTGTTTTACATTTTTGTAAAATTTCATTTAAATTTTGTAATTTTTGTTGATATTCTAAAGATAAAGATAAATAATCGGAATCATAATCATATTTATAATTACGTCCTTTATAATTATTATGATTAATCATTATTGGTGATAGTGTTTTTATAATTTCAAATTTTTCAGTACATATTATATTTCCTTGGTAAAAAATATTATGATGCATGTGATTTCCTCTATCATTATATACTATTTCTGATTGACATAAATTTTTATTATTCAAATAAAATTTTTTTGAATCTGAGTAAAATGGAGTAATATTACCAATAGAAACATAATTCACATTTAATTCAAAAACATTTACTTCTATTAAATTTTTATTCTTTTTATGAAACTTTTTTAACCTATTATAATCATATGGAAATTCATCTAAACCATCCGAAAGATCAAATTCCTTTATATATTCTTCTTTATTGTAATGACTTAGTCTTTCTTTATGATATTTTGCAGGATGTATATGTGCTATAATACTCCACAGAAAACAATAATCATCTTCATTTTTTATGTTGATTATTTGTGGTGAACTGAAAGGTAAAGGAACATAACTACCACCAGTATTATTTATATTTATCAATTACTATTTCCTTAGATAGTATTTTAACAAATCTCCAACCAGATTCACGTAACTGGGCTTCAATCATTCAATTTTCTAATTTAAGTATCATTTGTTCAAATATGGGTTGTATATCATTTACATTATGAATTTCTTGTGAATTTGTAAAATGTCCTTGTATTATTTCTTCAGGAATTCCATCAGGTCCATTTTTTGTATAAAATACTTCTACATTCATATAACATTTGAAAGATTTCTTAAATATATTATAAAAGTTTGTTAATACATTATAAAAAGTTTCATCGGTTTCATTATGTTCAACGGGCGAAGCCCTAGAACCTTCGGTTCGTACCGTTTCATTAAATAAATATTTTATATCTGTTACAGCTTCATCGGTTTTTTTAGTTTCATCAAATTCATCTATTTCGTTAAATTCATCAGTATCGCTAAATAAATATCTTCAATTTGGTACGGGCCAGCCCTAGAACCTTCGGTTTGTATGGACTCATCTTCACTATTAAAAACTTTTTTATATTCCGAATGTGAATAATCATCAAACATTTTTTTAACTTTTATATCAGTAGGTAATGTTTCTAGATAGTTTTTATAACTATTTAATTTTAATATATTTCCTTCATCAACTCGATCTACATTTTGTAAATGCATTTTACTTTGTAAATGAGATTGATAACTTCTTTTTGTTTGCAACTTTTCTTTACATAAGACACAATAAAACTTGGTATTTTCTATTTTTTTATTTTTTAAAGAAAAAATATGTGTTTTAATTTTAGATATAAACATTCTAATATCAAGGTCTTGAGAGTTATTATATACTATTATATATTTCACGTTCCTAAGTTATTTTATTTTCTTTATCACATTAAGTTTTATCACATTAAGCTTTATCACATTAAGTTTTATCACATTAAGTTTTATCACATTAAGTTTTATCATATAACGTTTTATCAAAAGATAATTGAAATTTATTTTCACTAACTATTGATTCTTCATCATCATCATCAATTGATTCTTCATCATCATCATAAATTGATTCTTCAACATCATAAATTACACTTTTTGGTATAGGATGCCATTCCCTGATAGACTACCATTCCCTGATGGGAATATCTAATTCTAAATTATATTTATTATTTGATAATAATATGATAGAGAAAAATATTGGTCTTTGATCTCTTTTGGAAAATTTAATAACACCACCATAATCTGAATCACTTTTAGTTTTTATTAAAGATAATAAAATTTTAAATTGATTAGATGTAAATCCTAATTTAAATTTTGTAGACCGGACACATAGTTGTCTAACAGTATCTTCAACTATTCCATCATTATTATTTTCAGTTGTAAGAAAATGAAATTTAGATAAATTTTGATTATATGTTGTATTAATATCATGTACATCAGTATGAGATATCACTTAAATTTTTATAATTACTAATATTTTTATAATCTTGTAGCGGTGTCATCAATCAGCCTTAGTTGCGATGCACGCTAGCAGATGGTGTACAGCTGCTGCTCTCCTTGATTTTAACACCTCTCTTTACTTCACTTTCCACTTGTAATCTCTTCGCCTTATCTTAATTACCTTTCCATCCTGTCACTTGGCGAATGTAATGCTGATGATAATATTAACACAACTATTCTGACTGCGAGACAAGACGGTGTTCTAAAAACTCTCTCCGGGCTGTTAGAGACTAGAATAATTTACTTTGGTGATTTACCTTACTACAATCATCATAGACATTACCAAAAACCTCTATAAATTGGCGCCCAACGTGATTTACCTAACTACAATCATCATAGACATCACCCAAAAACCTCTACACTACTATTCGTATATGATAGTGACGACCTTTTGTAAATATTTCTGATATGTCTTTTTGTTTCACTAAACTAGCTACATCATCTAATACTAGTAAAGAGTTCTGTTCATATGTACCTGCGAAACTTTCCATATCTTCTAACATATTTAAGTCTTCTCTATCATAAACATTAGTATATCCATTCCATTCATCAGGTTGCATACAGAAAATATGTACATTTTCGTCATTAAAATGTTCTTTAATATACTTGCAAATAAATGTTGTTTTTCCACTTCCGGTTTTACCATAAACAATAAAATGTAAGTTCTCTTCTATCAACTGAGGAGTTGGTATATCTTTTTGACGAGATGGATGTTTCCAACCTTAAAAGGTTCTGTCTGATTTTTATAAAATGTAATTTTATCTGTTCTTGTGTTTGTAAGAAACCTAACCAATTTAAGAATTGATAAATGATATAAATAATAATGCATATAACGATAATCTTTATACAATGAAATCGTAGAAACGCAAAGAAAATACGAAGATCAGAACTTTTTGTATTCTTATTATTATTGTTATTATTTTCTATAGGTATATATAAATTTTCCATTGTTTTCATATTCCAATTTTCCATTTTTTAATAAGAAATATTACTTCACGGACTCTTTGTTCCGAAACTCAAAAGAAGGGTGAGGAACCCCCGGTCTACTTCGGACTCACCTCACTCCTCACCGGACTCCTTATCTCGATAACATACCACCCAGTGACGCGAAAAGTTTTTCTCTAAAAAAACCTTGTTACATTTAACACATTTTACTTGTTTTCTTAACATTCTTTACATTGGTATTTACTTTCATAAAAATATTTCTTTAATTTAGTAACTTCGCATTTAGTAAATTTTCTTGTGTTAATAGTACACGATTTATAATGATTATTAATGCCTTGACTTGTAAAATATTGTTTACAATTTTCACATTGTTTATATTTTATTTTTTTCACTGTTAACGATTGAGAAGTCTTTTGATGGCGCGCAAAATTCTTAGATGATATACTTTTGTTACAGTTATTACACGCTTTTTTTCTTTTAATCATTTCGATTTGCATGTTCTTTTTTATTAGAAAAATGATGTTAACAAATGTTGGAGGATGCGCTTACATTCCACATATTCAAGAATCAGGAATAGAAATTGAAAACTTTGTTACAAAAACTGGTGACGTTTTATCAGGACCATTACATCTTTCTATTCTTCCACAACAAAATACAGAGTTAACAAATAAATAATATGTAGATGCTCAGATGGAAGAATACATAAGCGAAGCGAGGACTCTGTCTATGGATGAAGTTACAAAACTAAAAAATGAAATACTAAAACTTAATAGAAAAGATGTAGATATCGAGAAAGATATATCGAAACTCAATTGGAAGGATGAAGATATCGAGAAAGATATATCGAAACTCAATTGGAAGGATGAAGATATCGAGAAAAATATATCGAAACTTACAGTGTAATACAGAAATGAATTCTGCTAGTAAAAGATTCAACTCTAATTCAACAAAAATATTATTTGCAATTCAAAAGATTGAAAGCTCAGAGAAGAAAATCATAACCTTAAAATTAGTACAAGATGAAATAAAAGAAAATCTTGTTACACAAACAAACAAAAGTAAACAAATAGAAACTGACATACAAAAGCTAAACAGTTAAGTGGATGACTAGTTGGAACACAAACAAAAGTTTGATAAACATTTACAAGATATTAATAAAAATGTTAAAGAACAGATTAATGCTGTTGAAGAACAGATTAATGCTGTTAAAACGGATTTGAAGAAGAATCAGGAGAAATTGCAAATTTGTTGAAAAAGAAATTAAAACACACCACACGCTGCTTGACGCAATAGATAACGTGCAACGGAAAATTAATAAAGTTATCATGCGGTTGTTGTCCATTCACACACGTCAATCTTAATCGGTAATTGTTCAGAGGCTTTAGCCGACCACTTTGTTCAGAGGCTTTAGCCGACCATAAACGTAAATATTTTCCCAAAAAGTCAAATTTAAGCTTAAAAAATGCCTGTAATTTACAAGCACAATCCTAAACAATTTGCTTCAAATCAAAGGATTGCAAACGAGCCACCGATGGAACCTATTTACCATTATAACAGTGTTGAGATAATCCAAAAAGAAGGAGATGGTATATTTTCTGGCATCAGTGATAATATAGGAAGCATCGTTAATGTTATCAAAAATAATAAAGATTTGATTTCATCAGCTGCTAAAGGAGCAGCTGCTTTAGGTAGTGCAGCTAGTGCAATATCGAATGCTGTTAAGTCACAAAACGAACGTAAACAATTAGAAGGTATTTGTAAACTTAGAAATGATGCTAAGGAACTACAAAAAGATAAAAAGCTCTCAGAGGAATCAAGAAATAAAATTGCTAAATTAGCGAAGATGGAAAGTAAACATGATGAAAAATCAATTGAAGAAATGAGAAGAAATGGATTAGCAAAATTCTAGTAGCAAACTGATTTTTTTCTAATAAAAATATAATGTCGTCTCTAATTGAAAGCAAATTTAGATTAGACGATCCCCCGTTCATTAGTTACAATCAAAAAAAGAATGACTATATAAGAGTTGCTATGAACCCCGGTTCTTCAGGTCGAGTGAATACTGGAGGTGATTTAATTTTTGAAGTTGTCAATCAACAAAGTTATTTATATTCACCCGATTCATTTTTACACTGTGAATATTCTCTCTATTCTGATGCTGATTTTACAACACCATTACCTGCTACGGATAATATTGCATTAGAAAACAATTTCTTCTCAAGATTATTCACACAAATGCGTTTAGATGTTGCAACACAAAATATAGAAACCATAAGTGATTCACCTGGTATTATTGTTTCAATGCTTCGATTTGTTACAATAGGTGAAAATAATAAAATGCATGAAATCGAAGGATGGTCTCCTGATAACCATACCGGCATACTTGAAGATGACTTAACTCACGCTGGAACAGATGCAGCAGGAATTGCGGAAGATGTAGAAAACATAGTGAAACAGTTAAACAATACACAAAATAGCTCATATCAGAATAGACGTAATTTTAATAATAAAAGTAAACAGACAGTAAATTGGTCATTATCTCCGTTATTGTTATTCGGTTATTTGAATTTCACTAAAATATCATGTCAATTGAAATTCAAACTCATAGTTCATCGCACTTTAAATAATGAAGCAATATTTTATGGAAAGGTTGGGAAGAAAGCATACCTAAAAATTGATAGACTTGAATTGTGGGTAAAACATATTACTCCTAGTTTAGGGGTCGAAACAACTACTACGAAAAGATTAAATACGAACAAACCAATTCCAGTAAGTTTTATGAAGCGTACTGCGAGTTCTGTCACTTTTACTGAACAAAGATTTAACTGGCATTTCACAAGGACATCAAATACTCCAAGATATTTTTTACTCACTTTTCAAAAAAATGAAACACCTAGTTTTGATAAGAACAATAGTCTTTTCCATATTAGTTCAATTAGAAGTTTACAAATTTCATTAAATCAAACACGTTATCCTATCGATCCCTTAAGATTTGATAGCTCAAATAATCAATTCAGGGAAGGATATGACGCTTATAGAAATCTATGTCGAGAATTTGGAGTTGAAGCACAATTAACTCCTGTAGATTGGAAGAATTTATATCCTGTTTTCTGCTTTGATTTAAGTGCACAATCAGAAGATCTTATTAAGAATGGTTGTGATGTGACAATTAATATTGAAAAGACAAATTCCACAACTTCATTGATGGCTTATGGTTTATTGCTAGAAAACGCCGAATATTCTATTGAAATTCTTAATGGAAAAATGGCTAGGATTGGTTAGTAACCTGAAGAAAAAGTGATAAGCTAAAGCCCAAGACTATAAATATTTTATTAAAAATGGCGCAAGTGAATAATAAAACGGTTGAATTAAAACTACGTAACATCATTGACAAAAATATCCTTAAAACTATTACTATTGACAAAAAGAAATATTACATAAGTAAACCAATGATAGAGAATATTAAATTACAAGAAGAAAAGAATGGTGGAATTCTCCCATTAATTCCACTAATCATAGGAGGTATAGCAGCAGCAGGAAGTGTTGCAGGTGGGACAGCTGGTATTGTCCAGGCAGTAAATAAAAATAAATCAGAGAAGGCAGCATTAGAAGAACAAAAAAGACATAATAGGGAGTTGGAGAAACCTGCTAGAGGTGAGGGAATAGTAGATAATTTCATTAGTAAACTAAATTTAGTTGATGAAGGGAAACGAGTTCTTAAAAATGTACTACATAATATTGATGATTTAATTGAAATAAAAGAAACAAAAGATGGATCTGGCATATTTATATAAACCCTAGTATGTTGCGATAAAATTTTATCTTTAAAAATGAATTTGAATAACTTAAGAATTTCAAATCTAGATCTAATGGATTATCTCTTAAAAGTATATAGAACCTCAAATTGTTAGCATAGCGGAAGTGATATACAAAAAAACATTAGAACACTTTCCTGGATTTATTTGGAGTAAATATTCCAAAGAAAAACATCTTCCTGGTCATTCATATACCGGTCCAGGAACTCGATTAGATATAAGACTAGATGGGAATAATAATCCAAAACCAGGTGAAGAACCAATAAACAGAGTAGATGAAGCATCTTACAGACATGATTTAGCTTATCGAAATCATGACTTAAGTTCACGACATGAAGCAGATAAGAAAATGATACAAGAATTAGATAATATTGAAAATCCTACCTTTAGAGAAAGAATTGAAAGAATGTTCGTAAAGAAAGCATTACAAGCTAAAACGCTGTTTGGCCAGTGTTTAGACAAAACTCATAACACTGAAACTTATGCCTCCGAAATTGATAAAGAATACGGAAGGCCTAAATATTTATTGAAAGTTAAAGTATTTAATAAAGATGATGTTTGGAGTGCTGATCTTATTCATATGCCGAATAATTCTGATTATAAATACGCATTGACCGTTGTAGATTTATATACACGATACGCTTGGGTGAAGCCTTTAAAAAATAAAAGTGGTCTGTCAGTGAAATATGCGTTTGGATAAATCTTTAAAGAAACTAATACAAAGCCAAGGAACCTATTCGTTGACAAAGGGACTGAGTTTTATAACAGAAATATTCAGGCACTATTTGAAACTGTTTATTCAACTAAAAATGCAGGAAAGGCTGTAGTAATAGAGCGATTTAACAGATCATTAAAAAATAAATTATTTAAGAAATTTACAGAACAACGAAATCAGAAATGGTTGAAGATACTACCAGGAATTGTTGAGGATTATGACAATAAAATTCATTCAGGTATTGAAGAAACCCCTAATAATGCTTCTGACGATCCTGATTCGATACGAAAGAAAATATTCGAAAATAATTATTAGAATGAGAGTAATCCGAATTTGCAGAAACTTTAGCCAAAATTTAAGATTGGAGATAGAGTTAGAATATTTTAGTATAAGAATACATTTGAAAAAGGCTTTGTTGGTTATTGGACTAAAGAAATATTTGAAGTTTGTAAAATAAATCAAACTTATCCGATTACTTACGAAATCAAAGATTTAGATGATGAAGATATCAGAGGCCGATTTTATCAAAATGAATTACAACGAAGTGATTTTTAATTTTTGGAACTAACGTTTTTCGGGAATTAAATTCCCTTATTCAATTATAACATAATATCTAGAAATGGTACTCCTTCCTGTAATTTCAATAAAACATAAAGACATAACTGACCACAATAACTAGTTCCTGGTTTTTGAATTTGAAATGTATTATAAATTCCATTTCCAAGTAATTCTTTGACTTCATTTGTTGGAGTCAATCCATAAGAGTCGAACCAATAGTTTTCTACACTGGCATTCTTTCTCCCCGCAGACCAATGTACTCCTTTTTGATCTGATGTGTGAAGATTTGTTATGAAATTTATAGATGGATTATTTTTTAGGAATTGTAATTCGTCTCTCATTAGGATATGAAAATTCTTTATTCCTAATTGATTTGCGATCTTATTTAAATCGAAATTTGTGGTGGTTTGTTTACCGTATTGTTTTAAGAAATCATTTATGCTGCTCATTTTAAATGGAATAAAATGTATTATTTAAAAATGTTCCATTTTATTTTTATGAACTCTCATTAAGAGGATATTGATTGTTTTATCTGTATGAAGACAATAGCAACATCTGTTACCACATTTCTCAACCCTCATGATTGTTTTAGGCGATCATCCGGGTTGTGCATTCATAACATAGCGTTAATAACATAAAAGCAATCTATTAATTCATTCTCTGCTTTGAGGGAATATTCTGTTGTTATAGCAATCATTCAATACAATATCGCAGTATCGACAGTCGAGACTGATTGTCAAGCCAAAACCGGAAAAGTTTTGGTTCTGACTCCGGATGTGGTTTGAGTTTTGGTCGATGAAATGATTTACAATGCGGTGCAATTTCCCCATTGACATTCAAGTACATTTAATCATACCCGTCCCATAATGTTGTCAAGGAAACTTCATTCACCTACAGCGCCGCTTTGCTTACTATTTAAACACACACAATTCATAAAACGTGACACATTACAATCTTAGTTTAAATTTTATCGTCACAATGGTTGGATCTACTGAAAGATCTGTACGATTGGAGACAAAGCGGAGAAGAATTCAGAAGTTAACAAGGGAAATCATACATCTGCAAGCACGAAGTAAAATATTCTTACACTTGGATATGGGAAGAATTTTTGAATATATCGGAGACTCGCACATCAATTATACAATTGATAAAAAAATATTAAGCTTAATTGAACAACGGCAGAAAGTAATATTTTCTTTAAATAGAATCTTATCACAAGAACGGGACGAACATATTATTGAACAATCAACAACATCATCGATCAACGTCGATACAACAGGGCCGCCAACTTATGAACAAGTTATAAATAAAATTAACGAAGAACAAGCAGCGCAACAGCAAGCAGCATAACAGTAAGCAGCACAACAGCAAGCAGCGCAACAACATTAAGTGAAAGTGTTAATGTTATTAGTTAGTACTAGTGAACATCCTTCATCGCTTGTTCATAACATTATTTCTTTTCCTATACCTTATTCTATCTTTGTGTTTTGTTTTGTCCATTTGTTCCAATATGGGATATAAAGGGGCTGATGATTCTTTTGGGTTTTCATTTTCATCTTCCATTTTTAAATGAATATTTTTGTTCATATTCATTTTTGTAACTGTAAATTTCAGGAGGTCCCTATTTTTGCATTTTGATTTGCTAATTTCAAGAGGACCCAATTTTTGGATTTTGATTTGCTAAATTTCAAGAGGTCCCTAATTTTTTCATTTTGATTTGCTAAATTTCAAGAGGTCCCTAATTTTTTCATTTGGATTTCCTAAATTTCAAGAGGTCCCTAATTTTTTCATTTTTTTCTAAGTTAACAAGGGGGTCTAATTTTAACTGTTTTTTTATAAATTTCAGGAGGACCAATTTTGCATTTGGTTCAAGGTTTACCACAGGTAAGGTTCTGATTTTTGCTGTTTTTTATAAATTTCAGGAGGACCCTAATTTTAACAATTATTTAATAATGTGTCCTGGAACAGTCATATCACCATTACTCAAAGCGCTAGTGAAGAGACTTGGACTGATGACATCACCCTGTCTGGCTCCTCTTTCGATCGAGATTTCTATAGGGTAGCTAAATAGCCTGATAGTAGTTGTGGCTTTATCATCAATGGGATTATCATCATGAGCTTAATGTATTGATGCAGGACGCCTTGGAGTTTTGAAGCATTCAAAATTGCGTTGTGTTCTACGGAGTCGAATGCTTTCTCGAAATCAATAAAATCAGGTATCCCTCTACTGCCAGAAATATCGTATTTCTAGCTGCTGTGGCATCTTTAAAATTACGAATCTCATTTTGAGTCATTAAGTAAATGTTGGACCATCAGAGACGCACGATTTTAGTACATCATACTCGGAATGCATGGATCTACGCAAACAAATGGAATTGTGCGATGTCTGACACTCCGTAGCTTGCAAGACGACTAGAACTACAGCTTAAGAATTGTCGTTTTACTTCTGTTATGTGACAATCTACAAATTAAAGATAATAGAAAGAACGTCAGTGGTTCTCGAACTAAATATTGTCATCATGTCCTTCAGGTACGAACCTTTATGGAGTTCTAGTCCATGAGCTGGGCCATTCGCTTGGATTGGATCATAGTAACAAGCCAAAGGCAATTATGAATGCTATCTTTCAAGGTTATAGAGGTGGCAAGGTTCTGACGCAAGACGATATTACAGCAGTTCAAATAATTTATGGTAGGTTCTGTTGTATACCTTTCAATCAGTGTTGCATTCATCTGTTCATTGATTGCAGGTACACCGCAGCCTAACAAGCATGTAGAGGAGGACAAAGATACATATTATACATTTACACCCAGAGGTAAGTAGAAGTTTTAATCAAGTGAAAATTATTGCTCCCTTAGTTTACAAACAATTTCATTTTCCAATTTTTAAATTTCCCACTGACTGGAATCTCATGGAAGGATATAATGGAGTTGTGGTCTTGTTAAAAGAATTTGGGATGACAAATTATCTGCTGGAAAGGTTCACAGTCACAAGACTTTCGGCTTGAGATGATCATAAGTCACATCCAGGAGGATAATGTCATCGAAGTGGAGGCAGAGGACGAATCAGAAAATGACGTGGACGACGGTGTCGACCTTGGGTGACGGCAGGGGAAATTGAAGCTGCTGTTCAACTCCTGATGGTCTTCACTTCTTAACGTGAAGTCGTGCAGTCACCCGAAGCATGGATAAACGCTTGATCTTCGCTTGATTCGAATTTTGAGTAGATAGGTTATTCAGTTATTCAACGCATTTTGCATACAAGCGTGAGTATTTCTCTGTGATAGCATGGTATTCAACAAGATTAAATTTATTGCAAAGTTTATGCTTTACGAGTATGTCGTTGTTGCTACTTGCATTTGCTACTAGTAACATTGACAGGACGCTTGGTTGACTACTTTATGAACCAAATTAATTAATATCAATTCATTCGAACGATATCTTTCGTGAAACCATGTTGACTTATACATCATACATCTCAAACATAACTATTTTTGCGTTCATGAATTACAATGTGTTTATATTTCGGATTGATGATATGCTTAATTACGCTTAATTAATTGAGCGATATACAGGTGCTCTTTACTTGATTTTCTTCATTGATTATTCTTGATGATAAGGCGCTATAATCACGAAAGCGCTTTAAACACCATACTCAATACCAATCACATACGAAGGATGCATACCAAAATATTTTTTTGGTATATTTCTGTATTCTCTTGGTACATATTTGTATGCTTTTCGTATGTTATTTCAAGTGTGGTATGCTTTACATACTAAAGCCATACCAGTACAATGCTAAAAGAAAGCATCAATCATGTCCGAAGTATGTTGATTGAAGACCTTTGTGAAGTCAAAACAACTTGCTGCAGGACGAAAACGTACTTTATTCGTCGGTCAAAATACATTTATATGGCACCTGAATTATAGTTAGACAAATAGCACATCCACAATGGATGACATCAGGAAAATAAAGTCATGTTCATCGAAAGGTCACATTGCCATAGAAATCCAGATTAGTCCGTTACCATTACTGGTTGAGAGTCGGAGTCGATACCACTGATATTCATTTAAGAGTAATAACAAAGAAGATCGTAATCAACAGCAGAAAACAAGCACACCAACCCGGAACGACAACACCTTTTGTCAATAAAGATCACACTAATGTTTCTGCTGTTCTCTAAGTAGTAAGATAATGACATTTAATAGTCAAACTTCCAATACTGAATTTGATTTTAATACACGTAAGTCTACAGCATTTCATGAATAATCAATAAGTATTCAACCATCAACAATTGTGCATTATGTAATTTTGAAATTAAGCATATTATCAATCCGAAATAAAAACACATCATAATTCATGAACGCAAAAATAGTTATGTTTGAGATATATATATATATATAAATATATATATATGTCAACATGATTTCACGACAACTATCGTTGAACTGAATTGATGTTAATCAACTTGGCTCATAAAGTAGACCTAGATAAACGTCCTGTTAATGTTGCTAGATAAGTAGCAACGACGACAATCTCGTGGAGCCTAAAATTCACAATAAATCTAATCTAGTTAAATGTCACTCTATCAAACAAAAAATATTCTCGACTGGTATTACCGAATTACCGAAGTTATTTGACAGTAGTATGTAATAAATATATATTTTTGCTATGCGACTAAAAGCTGTACATACGAAATGCATACCAGAGGCATACGAATGAGGATGAATTTACATCGGGTCTCGTATGTAAAGCATACTAACATCTCGTATTTCAGTGTAAAACAGCCAATCACAGATAGAATAGTTCGTATCGCTACATACCAATCACATACGAAAGCAAGTGAGTTGTCGTATGAAAAACATACCAGATCTCTGTTAGCATACGAGAATCTCGTATCAGATGTTAGTTTCAAATTGTACGTGATTTTGGTATGCAGCGATTTACAGTGTAATGCAAATTCCAAGTCTGAATTCTGACAAGTTATAGCATTGACATCACATTAGTTGCACACAGTTAGTAAGTTTAGATCGTGAATAGTCGACCGATATGAATAATATTTCCGTTTGACAAATTTATCACTAAGGGTGAAATCCAGTGGCAAAGAAAAACTTAACTCTGGCTTAATGTTAATCTGAGATTAGCTAATTCGTCATCGAGACTTAAGTCTAAGCCGTATCCAATGTAAGCGAATTAACTAAGCCACAGTTATACCTCTGTCATCTTAGCAACGAGGTTAGATCTGACTGACTCATATTTGCCCACAACAGCTGTGTCAAATTCAAAGGTGCAATTACAACTTATTTTCGTCACAAGAAAACGGACGCCACTACTGTGGCAGATCAAGAGAATTGCTGGAAACCATAGAACTTGAGTATAGTAATATACATGCATGTTTGTATGTAATTTTCGTTTCCAGCGATTTACAGTGTAGCTGCGGTATATTATCAATTTCTTCTATATGGAAGAAAATGGAATGATCCACAGAAATTCCCTATCACCGAAATATGAGCATGAGAACGCACAAAGGAACGACGCAGAGAGCGGCACACAGGAACAACGAGGATGCGTTAGATACATTAGAAAATTAAAAAACGTTAGATACATTAACATGATACACTATACGCGACATGCAATTAGCGGAATTGAATCTTATTATAGAATTGGAATTGGAATTGAAATGTCTGCTCTGTAATTGGAATTTGAATAAAAAAACTTCAGAGGAATTTTTCCAGCTCTGCTGTCAGCAGAGGACACCAGAGCCAGTGAGAGATGCCTGCGTGCTGTGATATCACTTCGCACACACCAAAACACACATTGTCTGGATGACATTCGATTCAATGTACGCACTATGCAGTAAGGAAGGCTAAGAAGACGATGGTGAAATCAAGTGAACTAATTTTAGTACGCCTGCTACTTTTTTTAATATTGATTGGAAGGGCCAACATTATGGAGAAAACGTGTGCGCAATGATCTGAATTCTTTTTGGCAATCGAGAATCTGAAGGAATTGTGGCAATCGAAGCACTTTGCTGGAACTCACATTAATCCACAATCGACGCACGACTTTTTTCCTGTCTCTGTAAAGTATTAGGAATTCCTTTTTGCCCACTTAATAAGTTCCTCGATGTGCCGTCAATTTCGCATTAATCGCACTTCTAGCAAACCGAAGCAGATGAACAAAATATTTAATTCTGTACCTCCGCATCATGACAACCTTGGAGAGTCAATTGTTCATGAAATCAGGTTCGATGGTAGTGCTCAGCCTTTTTAATAGGAGCTTTCCTTGAGCTTGTTCGTGTCACTCAAACTGCTGATAAGGAATCTTGTTACAATCAAAGTCCTCTTAATCAATTTAAAGGATGCAAATGGGTCCACAGTACCATATTTAGATTCAGATAAGAAATGAAGCTTAATTTGGTGAATTATAAAATGACATAAATGTAAAAATTGCATCAATCCACAATTAAATAAGAGTGGTTGAATTCAATCTCCATAGAGTATTATGATTGTAGCCCAAAGATTCTAACCATTTATAACTCAATTTCTCACAGTCATTTCTGTAGACCGTGTAGGATGCCGCTATTAATTTGGACAGGATGCTCAACTTGACAGATCCTTTTAGTCTGATGGAAATGAGTTGTATGAATTAGATCTAAGTTAGCAAACTTGAAATTTGAGCCTGAAAGCAGAATAAGATGAAGATTTGCACATGATATGTTCAGGACATTTCCTTGATAATCAGCTTAATCTCCGTTTAATTAAGATGTTTGTAATTGTATTTTCTTTTTAGTATCGTAAAAGTTTCATGCTACTTGTATATTGAAGTCTCAGGTTCCAAGTCGCTAGTATATTAACACAGGAATAATTTGCAAAATTTAAGATTTTTAAAAATTGATCAAATATTTTTTAACCGCGGGAACGCAATCTCCACAATAGACTAAATCACTTGATGGAAACAATCTCCTGTACGCTGATTTTGTTGAGTCGACACTCTACCAACTATATGTACTTATTATATGATATTATATGATCAAAACTTTCATTGTTTCGAAGATTATTGTATGATATTTTGCAGAGTGTTGGTGCTAACTGATAGTTCGCTGCAATGAGATAAATTCAATTCTGGTAACGTGACATTAGACGGGCAAAATCAATCAATACGGCATATGAAAACCAATGAAACAGATTAAGTTAACAAAGGACTTTAATTGAATATCTTTAATAAGTAAGAAACACCGTTGTAATCACCGCTGCGATTAATTTTTGGCTGCCTATCTTTGTCTAACAATGCCAATCTCATAATCTGTGGTACCGTTGTGCATTACTTAAAATTGTTGATCAATTTCTGAGTTACATCTACTACAGTTATGCAAATACTCATTAATTGGTACATAAATAATGACGAGTAATGATGAATCATAATAGTCATGTATGGTATTATAATCATGATAATCAACAATATTTCTTTTTTTACAAGCATGGTCTGTGTACTGGTAGCATGATATTATACATGACATTACAAGCATAATATTATCTTTTGGACATAATGATACTATAGGCCCTTCAATAGCTACATCACAATACATATTAGCTAATATAGTACAAGTTCAAAAATATTGAGAAGTAACTTGGTTTCTGACCGTCACACCCCTATTTGAATTTTCATAAGATACTACAACATGATCGGATCCATTGGAGTGTTCTTCACTTGGATTTGCATCTTCATTTTCCGCATCACTTTGGTATTTCTTTGCCAAATTATGTAAACACGCACAAACAATAACCACGTATTGAGCCCCATCAAGTCGTAATCTTAGACCGAGCCTCAGGCACCTGAATCGTTGTTTAAGCTGACGAAACACTCTTTCAATAATATTCCGAGTGAGTCTGTGTGCGTAGTTATAGTTATGTTCAACCTGGATTCTTGAATTTAGGTACGGCGCCAGAGGGTAAGGTAAGCATGAATATCCATTATCTCCAATTAGGAATCCTCGAATATTTTCACTTTCAAAATCTGTACATAAACGTGAATTATTAAATATAGTTGAATCATGCGTCGATCCTGGCCATCTGCACACGATATTGGTAATAACACCATCAGAATTGCGCACAGCCCGAGTATTAAGAGAAAAATATCCTTTTCTATTTCTGAATGTTTCAGAGTCATCTCCACCAGGACATGTGATATAGCGCCAACGACTGGAATCCGTACATAGCAGCGAAACCATGTTTTCGTAAAATCAATTCATCTTCATTTGGAAATGTTAAGAAATTTCTTGAAAGCTTCGCGATTTGGTCGATTACTTGATGGATAATTCAAGAAACACTACTTTGTGACACTCACATCAGATCACCGTCCACAAGTTGATAACTTCCACAGGCAAGGTATCTTAACAAGGTTATGAGAAGTTTTTGTCTCGCAGTTAGATTGTAGTTGGATCGCACTGGCATGAGAGTGATATCATCAGAAATAACGGAAAGCAACTCTTCGACTGCTTCTTTGGACAGTCTATACCGCTGAATAAATTCATTGTATGACATGAAGCGTATGGTCACTCTATGACAATGAAGTGTGAACTACGGGTCGACGCATACGATTTGATTGTCGGTTGATTTCACGCAGAAAGTAAAGAGCTTGCAGGTCGTCCAAGTCAGACATTCCAGACATTGATATAAAGGGAACATTGTTGACAGCTACGAGTTTGACAGCATCTATGACGATAACATTGCACACACCTGTTAATTGATTGGTTTTGGCTAGAGCTTTGCATGAGTTTGCTGATAGGATTTTTGTATTCGATTTCCTTAATCTCGACTTCAGTCTCCGCACTGGATTCCACCCTAAGAAAAACTGAGTTAAAGGTATTTATCTTCCACTCGACAGGCCCGCCTGCAATCTGATCATTGAGGTTCTCAGATGTGAGACACTTATGCAATGCGCGTGCTTGGCCAATCACGCAAGCCAACGAGAGACGAATATCTATGTTAATCTTTATCGCTTGATACCATTGCATTGTAACTGCAGTCCGCTAACGTACGGATAACACATATAATATAATATAAAAATTATTTGTATATAAAAAATAGTAAGATAGTCCTGAAAAGGACTCATTAAGCGTTCACTGGGCTGGACACATGGATTCTCAAACGTTCACAAAGACAAGAACGAAAATATAAGAATATAACTAGACAAAACAACACCAAAACAAATATATACAAGAATGTGTACAAGGGGCTCATCAGCAAGATGACCAACTGCCTTCGTCTCGAGTAGTAATCCCATCCCAGGCGCAAGGACAAAATGTGCAACGATGAGTCATCATGCTGACTCAGCCCCCCCTCTTCTGGAAGGAAGGTGAGGGAGGCAGCCAAGGATGTGCTGGGAGGAATGGGTCCGTGAGGAGAAAACTGTTCCCTCCCCCCCTCTGGAAGGAAGGAAGGAAGGAGTTTTCCGGTAAAGGGTAGGAAGGAAGGTGATAGGAATGTGGGAGGGATAGAGTGAGAAAATGTGGGTGTTGGTGGTGTTTGGGATGAGAAAAGTCGGAAATCGTCATGAAGGAGGGTTCGGATGTGAAAGTGGAGTTTAGATTTGGAATCTGCGTGAAATTTTGGGTGGGGAAGGAAGGCAGGAGGAGTTTTCCTGAGAGGCGAGGGGTGGAGGGGCAGAGTTGGAAAAGTCAGGTGTTGGATGTTTTGGGATGAGAAAAGTCATTTTTCGACATGAAGGAGGAATCGGATGGGAAAACGGAGACCAGATTCGGAATCTACGTGAAATTTTGGGTTAGGAAGGATGTTTCCCGCGACATCGGAGAGAAAAAATTTCGAGGACGCCCCCTCCCCATCCTGTCAAACTTCCAACTTTGGTTGTTGGGATCGTAGAAAGTCGCGCAATAGCTCATTTGAAAGCTAAGAGTGAGAAAAATGCAGTGAAAAGCTCAGTTTGGACCAAGTTTCCTAAGTTTAAAGAGGAAAATGGCAGGAAAACGCCAGAGTTGGAAAAATCAGGTTTTGGATGTTTTGGGATGAGAAAAGTCGTTTTTTGGCATGAAGGAGGTCTCGGATGAGAAAACCGAGTGCAAATTCGGACGTTTTGGCCAATGTTGGGTCTAGGAACTTCTTTCCAGGTCAATCGGAGAGAAAAAGTTCTGCTCACCCTCTCGGCAGGGATCTTCCAACTTTGGTGTTAGAGATGGTACAAAGTCGTGTAATAGCTCATTTGAAAGCTAAGAATGAGACAAATTTAGTGCAAAACACGGCTTGTTCCTATCTGCTTTCGTTTAGATGTGAGACGGCATTGAAAATTTTGGACATTGGCGAAAAAACGACAGAGTCAGAATTTTTACGAAAACGGCTCTAGCGGGTGGACCAAGCCTCGGACGCGAAAACAGAGGCCAGATTTGGAATCAGCGGGCCATTCTACATCTGGAAGGTGAGTTTCAAGTCAATCGGAGAGAAAAGGTTGAAAAGTTAATTCTCCACATGAGATTTTTTCCTGAAAATGTTTAATTGTGGCCACCTTTGGTGATGAATAGCGGAGGATTGGAAGTGAATGAAGAGCTCGGGTTTCTTTTAGGGGCAAGACCGCACTTTTTCTCTAGGATCCTATCTTTTCAGATGCGTGGAAGGTTTCGTTTCCAAATGAGAGCCTGTTGAAAATCAAGTTTTTGTGCATTTTTTCGTCTCTGCTTCTGGTCATCGTAGAGTGTCGAGGGATGTCTTAAATGAAAGGGGAGAGCGAGAAAATATGGCACTCAAAATTTGGAGTCAATCGGAGCAGTAGAACCGGAGATAGACGGGTTTTTAGTGTTTGAATGATGGGTATTACGTCATCAGCTGATCGCCACAAACTATATAAGTGGAAACTATGCTTGTGGAAATCAGTTCTCCTCCCGACTGGGTTGGGGTAGGTGAACTCCGGAGCTCTGATGATAGCATTGGAAATCTCAAAAGCCGGGTTTCTGTAAGAAACCGACTTAGAAGATTTCATTGCTGATATCAGCTAAGGCGTCAGACTTAGAGGTTCGCCAGGAGATGGCATTCGTCTCCAGGCCATGAAAGACTCCAAAAATTTAAAGGCTTGTAACTTTGCTCCTACAAGTCCGTTTGACTTGATTTAAAAAAGGTTCGGTCGCTATTGACCTGCCCTAACTGATGGACTACTTATAATTTTTCATAAGTAGTGCTAAAAAGTTTGATTTTTTTATATAACTATTTTTGGAGGTTTTCTGGGGTTTTCGACCCTGCTGAAGTCAATGAAGGCATGGATAAGTGTGTACGAGCCAGTCTTCTCATGAACCAAGCAGCTTTTCACTGAAAGTGGGCAAGACACGGAGAGTTTTGCTATAATATTCCACTGACAGTGTGTTCCTTCGGGACGGTGGACGATGCGGTGGTGATAAGTGTGGCAAGGGAGTGTGTCATATTTTAGACCGAAACCGCTGGGGCGACCCATGTTGGGCATTTGACACAGTTCTCAACGTATCACTTTGAACGCCAATCGGTTGAGCCTTAGCTATCTTTTCATGGGTGGCATCTAAACATCTCCATTGCAAAACGCTGGTGAATCACGGCTTGCTATCCCTCTATCCGCTATCAAGGTGATCAAAGCAATGATTTGGGATGTTTCCTCTTACCAACTCCGCCGGTTTTCATGTCTGGCGATCAAGTCATGGACGGTGCAAGTCACGGAGATTTTCGGTGTCATACTTCCTGTTGGTGGGCGTTCTTTCGAGACAGCGGTGAAGTCAGTAGCGATGAGAGTAGTATTAGGTATGACATCCGGCGCGTAGCTCCGAGTCGCTTCGCTTCACTTCGCTTCGCTTCGCTCGCACCGGATGTCACACTTTGCCGGATTTTTCAAAAATTTACGTGGTCTATAAATTTCAAAAATTTGGGTAGACTCCAAATTTCACGTGGCCGAAAATTTAGGTAGTGACAAATTTTTAAAACATCAAAATTTCAAAAATTTAGGTAGTCTCCAAATTTCGAAAATTCAGGCAGTCGAAAAACATCACGTTGACGAAAATTTACGTTGTCACAAAATATCACGTAATTTAAAAAATATCACGTGATTGAAAAATATCAAGTAGTCGAAAATATAGGTACGCTAAGAATTTCACGTAGTCTCAATATACCAGAAGATTGTATTCAAAATATTTCTTTAAAAAATGGAAGAAACCTCAACGGGGACGGCGACGACGAAAATGGAAGAAACCCCGAGAATATATCCTTTGTTATCACAATTAAAAAAAACTGAATTGAATAAAGAAAAACACAAAGATAGAGTTAGGTATATGAAAGATAAGGAATCTCAATTATTATTAAGATTAGAGCATTATGATCAATTAAGAAAGAGATGGTCTAAAGTTAGGAATGTAACACAAGGAATTGGAATTGTTCGTAATGAGATCTCTTTTTCATCTTACTCATCGATATAACTGACAATCGCACATGACAATTATTCTCGCGATGCGGCTAATTGACTGAGTGATCTGATGTCTATTCATTGTCTTTGTTGATCCGTGTTATATGATATGTATATCATGCCATGACATTGTTTGGTTGGACAATACAATTAAAACTTTTACGGAGCAGTGTGACTTCTTTCTGTCTCTCGATCCTGTCTGTTACAGGAATATCGTATTCACAATGACATGCATTCTTTAAAACAATTGTTTGTCTTCAATGAGAATAATTCCCGTATGCCTTTAATAGAATGACTTTGAACGCTAATGGAAATTTACACCAAATTTGTTCTGGGAGCCGGAAAATGTGTCAGAAAGTTTGTCGACATGGCTGTCGATAAAAGTGCCGACATGGTTCGACAGTCGGTGTATTTTTCCATTCAAAATAATGTCGCATTAATGATTGTTATGAAAATTAAAATGAAGAGAAATGCTCATTTATTCATTCATTTATCCTCTCTCTCATATGTCCATTGTGTTTAGATTGTATTTGTTCTTTTGTTCTTATAGTGTTAATGAGATTTCACAACCCGCATTATGCGCTATTGTCTTTGATTTGCCTCACCCCTATCAGCTGTCACAATTTTAGCAGCGGCTGCACGCCAATTCTTTTGAGAAACTTCTGAAATAAATTTTATTCCACTTAAAATGATTAACATGACCGAGTTCTTTGAGTTATACGGCAAACAAACCAAGTCAAATTTCGATTTAAATAAGATCGCAAACCAATTGGGAATAAAGAATTTTCACGTGTTGATGAGAAATGAATTGCATTTGATTAGAGATGTGCGAAGCACTAGCTCTGCTAATAAACCGATTTTTTACAATGTCGCTTTTTAGTTTAGATTAAATTAAATCATTTCAAAATCGAATAAGTAGTAAGGAAGGTCATCATTATGCGACAGTTTTTTCACTCCATACCGCCTTCTGACTTCTAAGGGTCCCTATAAGAATTTCTTTTTAATTATAAAATGTCTAGCATTACCGAGTTCTTAAAATTATATGGAACGAAAACAACAACGAATTTTGAAAAAAAATCGCTAATCAATTGGGAATAAAGAATTTTAACATATTGATGAGAGACGAATTACGTTTTTTAAAAGATAAGCCAACTGTAGATTTTGTAACGAATCTTCACACGTCTGATCAAAAAGGAGTACATTAGTAAGCGGGACAAAGAAAAAAGGGTTCTAATCATTATTTTGACCGCCCAGTGGCTGAGAACTATTGGTTCGACTCATATGGATTGCCTCCAACAAATGAAGTCAAAGAATTACTTGGAAATGGAACATACAATACTTTTCAAATTCAAACACCAGGAACTACTTATTGTGAACAATTATGTCTATATGTTTTGTACAAATTACAGAAAGGAGTACCATTTCTTGATTTTATGTTAGAATTGAATAAGGGAATTTAATGCTCGAAACGTTAGTTCCAATGGCTAAAGCTCACTTATTTGTAATTCGTTTTCATAAAATCTGCCAGTGATTTCCTGATCATCTAATTCTTTGATTTCGTAAGTAATCGGATATGTTTGATTTATTTTACAAACTTCAAATACTTCTTTAGTCCAATAGCCAATAAAGCCTTTTTCAAATTCATTCTTATACTTAAATATTCGTACCCTATCTACAATCTTAAATTTCGCCTTACGTTTCTGTAAATTCGGATTACTCTCATTCGAATAATTATTTTCGAATATTTTTTTCCCATCAAATCAGGATCGTCAGAAGCATTTTTTGGAGTTTCTTCAATACCTGAATGAACTTTATTATTGTACTGATCTACAATTCTTGGAAGTATTTTTAACCATTTCTGATTACCTTGTTCTGTAAATTTCTTGAATAATTTATTTTTTAACGTTCTATTGAACCTCTCTATTACCACAGCTTTGCCAGCATTTTCTGTGGAATAAACAGTTTCAAATAGTGCCTGAACATGTCTGCTATAAAACTCAGACCCTTTGTCAACAAACAATTTCTTTGGCTTTCTATTAGTTTCTTTAAAGATTTCTTCAAACGCATATTTAACTGACAGACCACTTTTGTTTTTTAAAGGCTTTGCCCAAGCGTATCGTGTATATAAATCTATAACGGTCAATGCGTATTTATAATCTTTTTCATTCGGCATATTGATCAGATCAGCACTCCAGATATCATCTTTATTAAAAACTTTTACTTTCAATAGATATTTAGGCTTTCTGTATTCCTTGTGAATTTCAGACGCGTAGGTTTCATTTAAACTCTGACCGAATAATATTTTAGCTTGTAAAGCTTTCTTTACAAACATTCTTTCAATTTTTTCTCTAAATGTGGGATTTTGAATACTATCTAATTCTTGAATCATCTTCCTATCAGCTACATGTCTAGAAATTATATCATCATGTTCTCTGTATGCTAAATCGTGTCTATAAGCTGCTGCATCCACTCTATTGATTGGTTCTTCATCTGGTTTCGGATTATTATTCTCATCTAGTCTCATATCTAATCGAGTTCCTGGACCGGTATATGAATGACCAAGAAGATGTTTTTCTTTTGAATATTTACTCCAAATAAATCCAGGAAAGTTTTCTAATGTTTCTTGTATGTCACCTCCGCTATGCTGACAATTTGAGGTTCTATGTACTTTTAAGAGATAATTCAATAAATCTAAATTAGAAATTTTTAATTTAATTAAATTTTCAGAATTTGTAGAATACATTTTTAAAGATAAAATAAAATATATGTTTTACCTAATCGATCCTTCTTCAGAGGCTTTAGCCTATCGGACGAAAGGCCCTGAGGCTATTACCGAATCATACTAGGACTTAGGTATATTCT
This sequence comes from Prostheceraeus crozeri, assembly GCA_907163375.1. Classification (NCBI taxonomy): domain Eukaryota; kingdom Metazoa; phylum Platyhelminthes; order Polycladida; family Euryleptidae; genus Prostheceraeus; species Prostheceraeus crozeri. Next base: position 64,286 of record CAJQUW010014469.1, read on the forward strand.
GAACCATCCTTTGTTTCTTTTATGTCAATTAAATCATCAACATTATGTAGAATGTTTTTGAGAACTCGTTTTCCTTCATCAACTAAATTTAATTTACTAATAAAATTATCTACTATTCCCTCACCTCTAGCAACTTTCTCTAACACTCTATTATGACGTTTTTGTTCTTCTAATGCTGCCTTCTCTGATTTATTTTATTTACTGCCTGGACAATACCAGCTGTCCCACCTGCAACACTTCCTGCAGCGATCGACTATAGAACCTCCTATTATTAGTGGAATCAATGGGAGAATTCCACCATTCTTTTCTTCTTGTAATTGAATATTCTCTATCATTGGTTTACTTATGTAATATTTCTTTTTATCAATTGTAATAGTTTTAGGTGTATTTTTGTCAACAATGTTACGTAGTTTTAATTCAACCGTTTTATTATTATTATTACTTTTTGCTTGCGACATTTTTAATAAAAAAATTTTAAGTTACAAGAGAATTTTAATCTATTGTAGTTATGAAAAAATTTAAGTTAAGAACAAATCTTAAGCTACTAAAAAGTTTTAATTAACCTATCGACGAAGTCTTGGGTTTTAACAAATCCTAGCCATCTTTCCATCAAGGATTTCAATAGAATATTTCACCTCTCCAGCAATAAACCATAAGCCATCAATGAAGTTGTGGAATCTTTCTTTTCAATATTAATTGTTACATCACAGCCAGTCTTGATAATATCTTAAGATTGTGCACTTAAATCGAAACAGAAAACAGGATGTAAATGTCTCCAATTTCCAGGAGTTAATTGTGGTTCAGCTCCAAATTCTATACAAAGATTTCGATAAGCATCATCACCTTCCATAAATTGATTATTGGTATCATAGAATCTTAATGGATCAATTGGATATCGGGTTTGATTTAATGAAACTTAGTCTAAAACTTCGAATTGTATTAATATGAAAAGACTAATGTTCTTATCAAAACTTGGAGAGAATCATTTCTTTGAAATGTTGGTAATAAATATCTTGAGTATTCGAAGTTCTGGTAAAATGCCAGTTAAATCTTTGTTCAGTAAGAAAGTTACAGAACTAGCAGTACGCTTCAGAAAATTTACTGGAATTGTGGTTTGTTAGTATTTAATCTTTTTGCAATAGCTAATTCGACCTCTAAACTAGGAGTAATATGCTTAATCCACAATTCAAGTCTATCAATTTTTAGATATGCCTTTTTTTCCAGTCTTACCAAAAAAGATTAATTCATTATTAAGATTAAAAGATTAAAAGATTAAATTAAGATTAAGATTAAAAAGATTAAAGATATTAAGATTAATTAAGATTTAGAAGATTAATATTCATCAATGTTAGTATTTAATCTTTTTGCAATAGTTGATTCGACCTCTAAACTAGGTAGTAATATGCTTAATCCACCATTCAAGTCTATCAATTTTTAAATATGCTTTTTTCCAGTCTTAACCAAAAAAGATTTAATTCATTATTTGCTGTCCGATGAATTATTAATGTAAATTTTATTTGATATGATATTTTATCATAATCTAAATATCCGAATAATGAGAGACAATGACCAATTTACTGTCTGTTTACTTTTCTTGTTAAATTCACGTCTTTCTTTATATGCACTATTGTTTGTTTTATTTAAATGATTTGCAATATTTTCTACATCTTTTCGCAATTTCCTGTGGGCATCTGTTCCAGCGTGAGTTATATCATCAACAAATTATACCTTCATTAGTATCAGGCCCTCATACCAACCTTCGATTTCATGCTTTTTATTATTTTCACCAATTGTTACAAATCTAATCATTGTATCAATTACACCAGGAGAATCACTTATTGTTTCTATATTTTGAGTTGCAACATCTAAACGCATTTGTGTAAATAATTTTGTAAAAAAAAATATTCTCTAATTCAATATTATCGTTATCTTGTAATGGTGTTGTAAAATTGGCATCACTTATATAAAGAAATATTCACCAGTGTAAAAATGAATCAGATAAAAATAAATAACTTTGTCTGATTAGGCAACTAATCAAAAAAATTAAATCTCCTCCAGTATTTACTACTACTAGAAGATCCGGGATTCATAGCAATTCTTATATGGTCAATTCGTTTGCTGATTGTAACTGACGAACGGAGGATGGTCTAATGAAAAATTATTTTCGATAAGAGAAGACATTTTATAAAAAAATAATTTGACCTTTTTTGCTTTTTTCTCAACACACAGAAAAAATTTTACTAAAGACAATTTGACTAAAAAAAATTTTACCTAAAACAATTTTTACTAAAAAATTTTTACTAAAAAAATTTTAACTAAAAACATAATTTTAGGAATTTTTCTAAACCAGTACCTAAACTGGTTCCAGCTCAGCTGTTTACACCATTGCCTCTTATTTTCTTCAATTGAACGAACCGTTAAGCTTCTATGAGCCTACGCCTGTTTTTTTCGTTATGTTTACTGATCAATAGCTATGTTAGCAAATTTTGTTTTTTGTTTCCTCTGAAAGCTTTTTAAATTTTTTAGTTCTTCAGAATCATTCTTAAGTTTACGAATAGGTTTCTAGTTGTTTTAAGTTCGTTTTGTGCTAAACACGCCATTTGTTACTTGCACTAGCTGTACTTACCTATAGCAGCTGGCTAGCTCCTTTTGCTGCAGATGTAATTAAATCTTCATAAATTTTTAAATTAAGTTAAACGATACTTTCCAATACAGAAAAGATGCCATCTCCTTCTTTTTTGAATAGTTTCTACATTGTTTATAATGGTAAACAGATTTTCATAGATGGTTCATGTGCTACTTTTTTATTTGAAGCAAAATGTTTAAGATTGTGTTTATAAATTATAGGCATTTTTTAGGATTAAATTTTGACTTTTTTTGGAAA